>CAXDID010000406.1:0-61637 GCA_963988835.1 Hexamita inflata | reverse complement strand
AGGTGGAAAACATTATTTATGTTTAAGGTATAGTGTTAGTTTGATGTGGTGGAGTGTGTGTTTTAATAGTAATGATAAGTGAATGATGAGAGTAAGAAGGCTGCAATGCGTAAGAATAAGAACATGGTGGGGTTAAAATTTATATAATTAATGGGGTTACCAATCAAAATATAATAAATACTTAGTCTGTAGATTTAGATATTTAGTATATTGTAAATAGACGTAAAATATTCACTAAATCGGTATTCCGTTAAACGTATTAGCAATTCGCATATATTAGCAAGATTATTTATCAATGATTATTAATTATGATATTAAATGTCTCATACCCATACAACATTGTAAAATATGTAGGCAAATCTTCTTAAACCATCCACTATAACCAGACATTTATTACCTGGATGATTTTCTAAATCAGGGTTTGTCGGGAACAAATCGCCATTGCTTATATTATTCACTCTGTAAGCAAAAATATGCTTCAGTGTAAGCTTTTCTTCAGCTTCAAGTCTAACTGGCTATACAAACTATTTGTATATGTCCGTGGATAAATTCACATAATCAGATATTTTATCAGAAGGCTAATTCATAGAACCACCGGCTTTTAACACTGCAAATATTTGGCAGAGCACTTCATCACGCCAAACTGGAGTAAAAGTAGAATAATCTTTACATGTATTGTCAAATAGAGCTGCGTCCAATAAACAACTTACGTCCATATCAATAAACTCCAATTTTGTTGGTGACATACCTTTAAATGTCTCATTAGAACAGTATCGTTCAGATAAAGCTGGCATTAAAGCTGATTCATGTCTGGCTGTTACTGTACAATCGTTAATATCAACACTTTGTTTTCCCGTGATTCTTACACTTCTTTTCCCAGTAATATCTGGTAAGAAGAAATTATGTTGAAGGGCTTCTGAGTTAAACAAATCATTTACAAACTGTATTGGATTATTATGTTCAAATTTTGAAGAAAATGAAAACTTAGCGCCTACCATGGATCGCAATAAACCTATTTGTAATAAAAACTCGTGCTATTCCGGTTTTAACTGTTTCATCAAATCAAAATCTTGGAACACAAATTCAGTCATAAATTGGAGTGAAACATTTATTTACATTATTGAATATAAATTTAGTAAGTATTTGAAAACACTTTTATTGTGTGTGAAAACTAACTTATGCATGTATTGTAATAATTCAAATCAAGTAAGCTTTGTAATGTTATCATTTTTTATCACTCCTGTCTTTGTCTCAAAGAATTCAAAGATCAGAATTATCTTAAGTCTTTTTGACTGAGACTTGAGAATTTTTCTTTTAGACTTTGGTTTGGACAGCGAAAAGAGCTTCTAATTCCTCTTCTTCACTTACAATTTCCTTGGCTTTAACTTAATTAACCTTTTTAACATTCAATTCTGAAACGTTCACATTCTTGATTAATTATTCTACGTTCTCTTTTTGTTCAACTTATTGGAACTCAGTCATACACAGATATTGATCGTTGTGTTCGGATGCATAGCAAATGATTGCGAGTCCCATAATTTACTTATCGTTAAGCTCTAAGCCAGCCATAAGAAGGAATTAAGTCTTGACAACAAGATCTTTATCAGTACATGTTATTTTCTTTTCATGAATTATTTATTATTGGATATCAGATTGACTTGCGTCAGTAGCAAACTATTCAATGAATTGAATCGATTTAATAACATTATTAACAGTAGCTTACAGGTCTTCGGCTGTGATAAGTTAACAATTGAAGAGCGCAAGTTTAATCATTAAGTTGCGATGACTAATATTATTACCTGCCAACACAGACTCAATATAGTCCATTTCCGGTTATTGTTCTTTTTCTTTGTTATCATTCTTTTTCTCTGGCTTAAATATCATTTTCCATTGCATGTCAGCAATTATTGCTTTGAATATTTCAGCTATTTATTTATAATTGGAGAATGTTGACTGGTTTTAAACAGCTTCTAATAACTTATAGAAATACTTTTTTTAAGTTTTCGCTTTATCAAACTTTTTAATTTTTATAGTTGAATTCTTTTCTCCATTATCCTCAGCTTCTTATAATTTAAGGAACTCTGCATCTGTTCTAGCTTTATCCTATTATAGGAGAGTGCTTGATAGTGTTCTAAATTCTTAAAAGAGTTTAGATGAATTGTTAAAAATTAAATATTCTTCGATCATTTATGTTACTTCAGTAATTTGTCGAAGCTCTGTTTTCTTGTTCTTGATAGCTCTCTCAATTTCTTTTTACTCTTATTCTCTGAGTTCTTGGGCTTCTTTTTCTTCTCTGCGTTTAACTTTTTCATATTCTTTTCTGTAAAGTTTTGGATTATTTTCCTTTAAACGCATCATATATTATTCGAACTTGCGTTTCTTTTCGTTTTCTTCAAGTAGTTTTTACAATTCAGCTCTTTTGGCCATAACTTTTACATTCTCTTATTAAACGACAGTTATTACTTAATCAAGTTAAATCTTACAAGATTATAAGAATTCTTTTTAAGTATCAGCTTAGGGATTCCATTGTTTGATAACCTAAAAGGTTCTGTCATAGGATATTTGTATAAGTTCACTATACTTTTCATCAAACAAGCAAAGATATTCATAGCATGAATATATAAGGCTGGTGAAGTACTGTACTTTAAAGTGAAGTGAGCTATCGTTTTAGAAAGTTTTTTCGGTTATTTTTTAGTTTTAAATGGATTTTAATAAAGAACTTGTGAGGTCGAAAACATGTTGGGTAGAAATCAAACGATAGTACAATAACTCTCTAACTAAAATACTCATTTGAATAATTTCTTTTTGTTAGATGTTTTCTTTTAGCATATCAAGACAAAAATCGTTAAGTTCCATATCTTAGAAATCGTCAAAAGAGACATATTTTGGTAAGTAATACAATTCGATGCCATTATAATAAAATGTAGCTATAAAGTGAGCAACAAAACGCATGTTGGAATAAATAATCCATGGTTTGCCTAAACATCTAGAAATTTCATATTTCATTTCTTCTGTGTCGTTAGCTTAATTATATAAGGAATATGCCAAATATTCGATGTCGTCATAAGATTAGCATTTGCTAAATAATGTTTCGAAATGTTTAATTAAATTGACTTTATCTAAAACATCAATAAAAGATTTGATCTTAAGAACTGTTAACTCCTCGATATTGTGTTTGAAGAAGTCTTTAGGATAATTAAATTCTAACTCTATTTAACAAGAATTTGCGCTGCACAAGTCAACCGATTTCTTTAAAGCTTGATCTTTGAAGTTGTAAACATGATATCTGTTAATAGAAGTTTTTGTGCTGTCCATTAAAGTTGCTACTGTGGTGTCCGAGCCAACTTTGATTTTAACAAATGTTTATGTAATAATTGCGCTTGAAAATTAAATCACTGTATTTATGCTAATTATAACATATTCAATTAATTCTGCGGTTCATTTCTTTTTCACTTCATCCTTCAAATGACGAAGCACACACGAAGCCGACGGATCACAATACAAGAGCGTCGCATAATGATGAGAATGTGAGAAACAGAATCACAAACTGTTGCAACCAAGAAATACATTGCTTGTTGCCTTCAATGTAGTCTCCAAACTGTTTATTCCATTTTTAAGCACTTTGAAGTTACAGGCAAGCTAGAAGCTTCTCATGCCGATAATAGTGTCAGAAAATTTGACTAAGCTGAGATTTTCGCGTTGTTAAATATCGCCAGAGCCATAGATTCGAAACTCGACGAATCATAGCTGAAAAATACTAAGCCCTTCGTGGAATTTCCATGTCTCTAACAACGGTATCTCGTCTCCTGGCCAAATTCAGTTTAAGCTTCTATGTTGCTAAGATAAAGCCAAAACTTACCGAAAAGCATAAATTGGAAAGTTTGAACTTTGCTCGAATGAACCTGAAACAACCAATTGAATATTGGAGAACTTTTTAGTATACCGATGAGTATCGCTCAAAATGCTATGCAAATCGAGCGAGTAGAGTGCTCAGAACACCTAAAGACGAGTGGAATCCGAAGTATTTTCTCGAAGTGTAAAATATGGACTGTTTTCGTGCATGATCTATAGTACGATTAGCTATAGATATAAGGGTCCATTATGGTTTATGCTGTGCGGTACGACCATGAATTCAATTGTCAATTCTTAAGTTCTCAGACAAGTTACACTTCCATCACTTAATAGCATAACTTGAAGTTGCAACAAGATAACGCCCCGACACATTTTAGTAAGTATATGAAAAACTTTTATACTGCTAACAACATTGAGCTCTATCGCTTTCCAGTAATGAGTCCAGACTTAAATCCACTTTTTCACTGCTGGAATCCACTGAAGTCAAACATTTCCCCTGAAGAATGTACCACATATGACTTATTAAATGAAGAAGTAAAGAGGGCGTTGGAGTAAATCTCGTTAGATATCATCAATCATTTGATTGACTCTATGCCCAAAAGGTTAGAAGAAGTAATAAAATAGAAAGGAGACGCTACTAAACATTGAGTTAATATATAGTTAAAATTAATACAAAAAATAGTTTTGAAATAGTTAGTATTTTTTGAAATCAAAGTTGGCTTGGCGACCACAGTAGTTCAAGTTCTTCCACATCTGTTAGAACTGGGTTGTTCTTTAAAGTCTTTGGATATCCAAACGTATCAAACATATTATTAAGGCTTTACATAATAAATGAGCTGTATTTGACTAAATCTTTCATCAATTTCTTTTCAGCTTCGTTAGCTCTTCTCATATTCTTAGAAGATGATGTAACAGTCATGTTCAATGAATTAAATGATCTGAATACAGTGGTGAATACTTATTTTAATTATGCAAAATATGCCTTAATGAATAGTTAACCCTCGCGTTTTGGTAACTGTAACTTACATTCCTTATCAGTTAAAATAAGAGAAGTAAATTCTTCTTTAGATATTTCACCAACAAATGGAGTTTCATTAACATCTAAACCAAATAAAGCTTCATTTGTTTATAAGAACATGCGTTCAAATGACTTAAAGTATTCTATTAAGCTAAACTTAAACGATTCTTCTAAAACCTTAAGGCTTATGCCATTTTAAGAAACTAACTCAACGGCTTTAGCTAATGCGATTATTTCTTAAACTAAACTTAAAGCAGCAGCGTAAATTAATTTGGACTTCTCATCAAAACCGACATTTTTCATATTAAGGATGAATGTGATGTGTTTTTCTCTTAATTCAATGATGTTACTTTTCTCCTCAGTTGAATGCAAGAAGAAATCAGATAGGGTCACTAACTATTCTTCGACATTCTTGCAAAGAACTTTTGCAAAATCATGAGCGCATCCAGCTAACTTGGTCAGAAGTGCGAAAACGTCCTCTTGAGAGGCATATTAGTGAAGCATGATAGCTTAACATATATCCTTTTTATAGGCGCCAATTTTCATTTCTTAGAACATTTCAATGTTTTCACCTTATTATAGCTTTCTTATAAGTTAACGGATTAATTATTCGTTGATTGGTGGTAATTGAGAGACGTCGTCTTCGTCTAAGTCTTTGATGAAGTTTTCGAACTCTTTGCGTTTTTAACTATCATTGGGAAGCATTGCTTTTCAGAAGGAGTGGTAACATTTCACCCAATAATATTTAAAATATGTATTCTGTAAATATATTGAGAACAAAACTCACATATCCTACTTTTTCATTTCAATCACTATATCTGCTTATTTCATGACAGTTTCGCGATGTGTGATCATAATAAGCATGATACTCTTCTATTTGCAATATAATACTAAATTCTGAATTACTTTATTTTCTGTGTCGGCATCTAGTGCGGATGAGCTTTCATCAAGAATTAAAACCTGAGTTTACTTGCGTGCGATTACTCTAGCTAATGTTATTCTTTGTTTTTGTCCACCGCTTTGATCTTTTACTGTTTCATTTATTTTGATGAAGTCTATTTGTGTTATTTCCATTATTTCATTTACTGTATCGTCGTTCAGCATTTATCCGTAGCAAATGTTATCTTTCAGCGACACATTTGCGATAACTGGGTCAAACTAGTTGCAAACTGTAATTTTTGTTCTAAGTTCTTGTAATTTGATTTTATTTATGTTTTGACCGTCAAGTAAAATATTTCCAGCTTAAATTTGATACAAGCGAATCGCCAGTGCAGCAATTGTTGACTTTCCACTCCCGCTTGGTCCAACAATCGCGTAGCACTTCCCACTCTAAAATTGGTGTGAAAAATTATCGCAGATTATTTGATCTTATTTGTAGCCGAACGAAACGTTTTAGAACTCCAAAACTGTTTCTTTTTATCCTCCGTTTATTTCCGCTTCAGATTATTTTGATTGAATTCTTTTCAGCCATTTTACGATTTAGTTGCAGTTTTGGAACTCGTTTTCCTCCCCACCGAATCCGAAAACCAAATTAATGTTCTTGATCAGCTGTTTTTGCTCCATCAACTAACCGATGAACTCAAACGCGTCAATTACTATTTAATAGGTCGTAGCTGTGAAGGCAAATAAAGGCTGCACATCAGCAACTTGTATTTACTTTAAAAGTAAGCTCCGAATGAAGCACCAATTCTACGTCACATCCTTATACAAAAGTGCGTACTTCTTCGCTTGCTCCTTCTTACTCTTTAAATCAGCAACTTTGTCAATACTCACCGCTTACTCCAATAATAACGTATAAACCTATTAGATCTCAAAGTCGACAGCCTAAAATGACTTCACCATTTTGTTCCTTCCAGCAATTTAACTCAAAGCCGCATTATTTTTCCCTTTGCACTTCTTCTGCGCCTTGTTGAACTTCTTCTCACTTGCGTTCATAAACAAAATAGAAAAGGCTACAAATGGCAATGGAACAAATACTATCCAAAAATTCGATAACTTAAAAATGCTCTGAAAACCAACCGAGAAACTCAGGAAAGGGTTTATAACATTGTCTAAAAACGTTGTTGATAACTTTGAAAATTCAGTGGCGTCATCGTTAAACGATTAAAATGTTTCTAAAATATTAGCTTAATCTGATAAAGGCTAGTTCAGACCTTTAAGTATAAACAACGATACCAATGATCGTTTCAAAGATTAGCGTAACTTAGAATCCGAATACGATTACAAATGTAGTAATAATGACTACAAAAAATATACTACTAATCTACTAATCACCAAATATAAAAATTATTCCTCTATATATAGTAAAAAATCGTTATAACCACATATAAAGAAGCTATTAAATTTATTAAAATGTTCTAAACTGGAAATAGTTGATGATTTTACTAATAAAGAATCAACTTAAATTTAATTGTTAGTTATCAGAATAAGTTGCACTATTTTAATAATAATTCTAGTAAATATCGAAATAAAAACAGGCAATGAACAATTTTATAAAATTGCAAAGTAATATGTGTGCACCTTCATATATGAAGTGAAAAGATTATATTAGTTTGTAGATTTTAAATTAAAAGTGTGGAGTTAATGTGGAGTTAAATATTACTCTGAATACACACCTGAATACAGACAGAATTATGATATCATGTACTACATTACCTCACTCAGAAGGGGGTCGCATTTTCGCTTATAAGGAGGTAGGTCAACCCACTTACAATGGGGTAAGTTCATGTCCAACCCCCTTGTAAGCAAGTGACAAATATCATACGTTTTAACCATCATAAACCCTTCTAACTCAACATTATTTTTGGATACATTTCACTTGTAAGGGGGTTAGTCAAAAAACCATTCTAATTTCCCAAACATTTCCCAATATTCTACTATAAAATGACTCTTTACTATATCAACAATAAGATAACAATATAATAGATAACATATAAATTTTGTCACTACCTAATAACTAAATATATCAGCTCACTCTTTTGGTAATATAATAACTAAATAATTTACAAAATTTCTTGCTAATTCGAATCAATAAATATATTGATATTCTTTCTTCTATGATTATATTTACTATTTTTAATTTTAGGATATTTGTACACAAATATAAGAATTACCAAATTTTATAATATATTGCCTACAGACAGAATATTTTGTTATAATTAATATTAGCCGCTTCATATATAAATGTCTCATAAAAATCCATGCTCAGATAAATACGTGCGACACGGAACCTTTCAATTATACAAAACATTTAGTTCCAGTTGATGTGACAACAATCGTTTTAGGGTTTATTGTTTTGGTTGGAACAGTTATTTCAATTATTCCTATGAACATTAAACTGCTTATGACTAAAAGCGTAACAGGTATCTCATTCGCAATGTTACTTCTTGTAGATTATAATTAATGGTCAATTGTTGTAAGTTTGATAATGGCGTAATTTTCAAAAATAATGGCATGTTCAGAGTCTATTTCCAAGTGTTGGGCAAACTTGATTTCGTTATATTAGGCAATTGCACAATTGTAAGAAATCATATCATATAATACTCTATTTTTGTAGTATTTATGATTTTAACAATTCCTGGTATTGTTGTTCCCGGAATTTTTTACGGTCCTTGTGACTCTGTGTATACCAGTTTTGGAATTGTATTTTCAGCAATAGCTTCGATTACAATCTGTATAGCATGGATTCCATAAATTTATACAACATATAAGTTAAAGGCAGTTGGATCGTTTTCTATTAGTGCTATGGTTATGCAGTGTCCAGGATGTGCGATTACTTTGATTGTTACAATTATGTCAGGAAATTCGTGGTACACTTGGGTAGCTTGGATTATTACTGTACTTTTACTTTTTATTCTAACGTATCTTCTGATTAAATATGATTGTATAAATAAAAAAGCGTTAAAAGCTAAATAGTTGAATGAATAGTAAGAATAATAGAAAATATAACAAGATATATTGACGATCTAATTACAAATTCCAACAGACGCAATAGAATCTCAAAATACTCCAAATATGCTTACTTAAGTTATACCATTATAAGAACAGTAAGAATAATAGTCAGCTGGATCATCAAGCTTATAACAGCCATTAATAGCTGAAAATGTGGAACATGAGTGTTGATATTGTTATCTTATAAATGTAATAATTTATGACTACGAGTACGGTTACCGTTGTAGTATAGATAGGTTCTTTAAAGTATGTATAGAGGATAAAACTGTATAACTTAAAGATAATTCTGTAAATATGTAACTAAACTACACCGAATTTGAATTATGTTAATATATTCTTATAATATCACAATTTATAAATTCACTCCAATGCAAGAGACAGATAGTATTACAGTTAAATTTAACTTCACATCTAGAAATGAGTAGTTATCGTTGCAGGTATTACCAACTGAAACATTGTAATCGGCGATACCGCGTATGGCCCATTTGATTCCTCCCAATTCTCGCGTGATGTTTATATTTGAAGGTCACAATCTGGATTAGTTGAAAACGTTCGAGGAGTTAAAATTGCAGAATAATAACACTGTTTAGGTGTTTATATCGTAAATGTAGCAGCCTGCTGCTCCCGCGAATTAGAATGTTTTATTCAGAGGTGGGTTTGAGCGTTTGCTCGAGGCTGATGTGCCTCGTGAGGATGTTATTCGTCAGCGTTTGATATTTTTGGCGCGGACTGGTTATTTGCAGAACGATTAGTTGTAAATTTTGTACATGAATTCTGCTTTGTTGCCTCCTCCGCGTGGGTACACGCAGCCCCGTGCGGCTTCTGTGCGTTAGATATTCATAAACACGATTAAGCAGGTGTTGAACACCGAATTTGATTTCATCACCCCGCTCAAGCTCACCCCGCCCCAAATCGCCCAGCTGTACCCGAATCAGCAGAACCCCGAAAATCAGCAGCTCCCCTCCGTCCCCCTGTCCAATATTTCATTCGCGTTAATGTTCTTGGAAGCGGGTGTTCCAAACCACCTCGAGAACGAGTTCAGGCTCCTTGATTTCTCCTTTATCTCGGATACAACACCCTGCCCAACAGTTCCCCTGAGGGCAATGCAGCTTGAAATGCTCTGGAACACGAACCAAACGAACCAGTAAAACTTGCAACAGCTCGGGCAGTAAAACGACCTACTGGGCCCAAACGAACCGGTGGTGCCCGTTAACAGGGTCATGAGCAGCTTCCAAAGGTTACTTACGATGGTCATCGGGGTGCTGCTGGGGCTCGTGTTCAACATCCTGGTGTTCCCATTCGCATTCCACGACTCAATGGCACTCGAACTCAGATCCGGGATCATTCTAGGACTCATCGGAAACGTATTCTTCGCACTCTTCATCGGAATCGCAGGAATCATGTGAGAGAGAATTTGAACATAAATATATAAATATATTGGGTCAAGTTGTTTAAATGAAGGTTTGATACAAATTAATGTTAATACTGGAAATAAACTGGAAATATATTACTAATGTTTAACAACATTTTCCACCACAAAATGATTCTTAAAATATTCACTGGAATCGCACTCTTGCTGCAATTCATCGCTAGCTATGTTTTTAGACCAAAATAAACTAAAACAGATAAAGGAAAATCATTAATTACCCCTCCAGGATCCACATTCGGATTGTGCTGGTCACTGATCTATTTGCTTTCTATTGCTCAACTTATTTATATTTGTATCGTATGGGATGATAACTCATAAATGGCTATTTTTATCACTCAAATAGTTATGGCTGTGCTAAACTCATTATGGTTAATATTTTTTGAACGATTTGAAAATTAAGTATGGTAATTAATAGATATGATACTATTGTACGGAGTTTTAATTTATCACTTAACTTTTACAAGAACCATAACAAAATTAGGAGATATATTGATCAAAATATTTTCATCAGTTTATACAGGATGGATAACATAAGCGCTTATGCTTTCTATTGTAATTGTATCAAAGTAGTATAATTTAATGAACGAACTATATTTATGCAGAACACTCTTGCTAATATCTGTTGCATTTGATATTATACTCACATTTACTATTTATTCTGGTTATGTTTGTTTCTCTCAGCTAATTACATTAATAACAACATTCCCTAGTTTATCTGATTAGTTTTTGCGAATTAGTGCAGTAATGGGAATGGTTATAGATATTGCAATTATTATACTTTAAATTGTGTATGAAGTCATAACATGGTAAAAATAAAACTGATAATTATTTCATTTTTCATTTTTCTTATCTTCATAAATTAGTCTTACTCTTGTTTCTTAACCTGTTGCTATTTCTAATGCTTCTTAAACTTTTTTATTATCAACTGTAGCGTGCATAAATCTGGCATTAAATGCCTCGTCGCTTATTTTGTTTTAAAAGTCCACTAAAACGGCGTATTCACCTGACGCAAATGAACTTAATATCATTTGATCACTTATTCTAATAAATATATTTTGAGACTTTGTTAAACTTGACATAAGTTTTAATAATTGCGGTAATTGTTTAGCTTGTTTAAGATAATCATAATAACTGACATGTTTCTTTTTATTATAGTTTTAAAATAGTATTTTTTAGGCATCAACATATTCTGCGTCAACACATGGATTTACTGGATACATGTCTTTATTTGTGCAAAAGTATTATGGGACATTGACTGCTTCTAAGGCAGACAAGTACAAAAATCTGGTTAGTGATGGATGTTCCTTTTTCTTCATTAGTTTTAAATCAGAATAATAAGATTTAAGTGTGTCGACATATTTTTTGAGGTAATCAACATCTGAAACTTATAAAAACAATTTATGGCCATAATTAGTCATCAATGCTTTGATAGCATTTTCGTTGATACCAAAATCAGCATAAATTGAGTCGGTTCCGTTTAATGCTTTAAATCTGGGATATAAATATTTAAATGCTATTTTGTTAAGGATTTCATAATTATATTGAGTAACATTTGCATTTTATTTTGTTTATTTTTGTTTCTCTTGTAATTCAATGGTCAGCAATGATGCAGTTTGCAATTTCTTATCTATTTCAATATTTAAAACATCTATTTCTTAATCCATTAACAATTGTCTTACGATGGCTCCGTTAAAATCTGCACCAATAACAGTATACATTGATGTTGAGTCGTTTTTATATTATTTGTATTCGAGTGCTGCTGTATAAGCAGAACCTACAAATGATAGTGTTTGAGTTGACGTTGATGGTTCATCTTCAGTTGGTTTTTTGTTCTTAGATTCGATATAGGCTATTGTGCTTCCTATAAATGCGCATTTTTATTTAACAATGGATTCTGGCACTGTTTCGGTCTTGTTATCTTCGAGTAGAATTTGGAGAAGGATGAGCATTGGTTGGAGTGGATACATACTATAAATGTATCGCTCAAAATTTAATAAAATGGTGAAAAACAAGAATCACTTTAAAAAGCTTGGTGTAGCTGGAGCCTGTTTTCTATTTACGCCGAATATTTATTGTGTTTGGAGTCCATTTCCAAAATCAACTGGTTGTAGTGGGGTGTGTGGTATCTTGGGCGTCTTCATTGACTGGTTCATGAGTTAGCTGTTTAACTAAAAGTAGTACAGGTCGTCCATTTTCGTGCTCACCTGCTCACCTATTTATTAGAGTGCTTTTTAACATTCTTTTTCAATATTTTGGAGCATTTCGAACCCGTTTTCTTTGTACTGGATTTACTTTTTGAAGCCGCTTATAATTTAAACGGTTCCTTTCTCAGCGTTTTGCTTCAAATTCGCGCCAGTTTTATCAACCTGGGCGAGAATTTGCGTTTTCTAGTCGTTTTTGAACTAAACAATGTCCTGTTTATGAGTGAGGATCTTCTAAGAGGTGAGGTCAAGTAATTAATTAACAGGTTTTGAAACGGTGTTTTCAAACTGAGTGGAAACGTGCTGCTGGAGGGAGGTGTGCTTATCAACCAGCGCTTGCGATTGAACGGCTAACGTGTTCTGGGCATCAACTAGCTGCTGCTTGGACTACTCCGAGATTTGCATGAACTGCTTCTGATTCTGGGACATCTTCTACACGAACGCAGTTTGCTCCTACTTAGTGTTAGAAGCCTCGGTCGCAGTGACTGAACCAAGCTTAGCCTGCTCAGCGGACATTTAAGTCATTGCAGAGGTAACCAACGAAGATTGTTACGTGCTGTGCTACTATAACGCACTTTTAACATACTCAAGTATGTTTTGTGACGATTACTGCTATTACTGATCCAGTTTATCCTGTAACTAACGAAGGGCTTGCTATTACTGGACGAATTATGCATTCTACGCTGTTTGAACACGAAGAAGGGAGTCGACCACCTGGTTAAGAACATTCTTAAACTCAAATTGCTCAGTTACATACACGTTTTGAGAAGCTTTAATGTTATCAATTTGCTATTGATAGCTGTCCAAAACGGCTGTTTAAATTTCTTGGACTTATGTGTTGATAATTTATTAAATGAACTATGATATGTTGGCACTGTATTGTTGCTAGCGTTGCTTGATGTCAATGTTGGCTAATTGAGCTGTAAATTAATCACATTGTACAGCTACTTTGTTCAATCGTGAGTCAAATTCTTCTGATAAGTACAACTGTAAATTATTGCGTTGTTGATTTAAATCTTATGTTATTTAAGCTTGTATTTGGTTAACTTGTGATAACATGAATTATTGATAATTCTAAAGAAGAGTTGACGATTAAATAATTTGTTCTTTAAAGTCTTTTTAAACTGATTGTAAATTATTATCACCAAATATTTAGGTAATACTTTACTTAATTCCTGCTTTCATTTCTTACATAGTTTTGATATTTTACTATTCAACCTGTTTTCCTAAATCGATTTTTTCTTAAAACACTTACATATCTTCAATTCTATTTTGATATTAATTTGTGGCAAAGTTTAATTCTTATTTCAAAACTTTATACTTTCCCGATTATTACTCTAGAACCTATCTTACATTGTCCATTTCTGAAGTAAGTGAAGTTATTTGTGTTTCTAACTCCTTTATTTAATCGTTGCGGTTAGAAATAAATTCTTCATATTATTGATATTCTTCAGATGAAATGAAAACACCTCCTTATTATTCTTTTTGGATTTCCAATAATTCTTTGAGACGCTTCAATTCGGATGAATATTCTTTTAATACCGTTTTAGAATTTACTCGTTGTGTGATTTCTGGCATATTTTTAATCTTTTTAGCTCTAGTCATATATTCAAGAGTGTTTACGGTTTCTTCAACATTGTAATCTGATGTGGATATAGTGGCAATTATGCAAGTCTTTGTTTTGCCACCTAAACTATCTTGTAGCAAACGAGTTAATTTGGATTCTCTGTATGGAATGTGACCATTATTTTCAACCAAGGTGTTAATAACTCTTCCTAAAGTAAGTAAAGACTTATTAATTTTACTTGCTTCTTATTACCTCAAGCTTTAAGCTTCCACTCCTGATTTTGAAATTGATTCAGAACCAGCTAAATCTACTAAATTAAGCTTTGAAATTTTAACAAATTCTGTTTCTTAAAAGCTTTATTAATTTATTTCAGTTGATTTTTATATCAATTGAATGGTAAATATTGAGTGTGATCTTGATGAGTGTTCATTCATCTTAGTTTCAGCTATTCTTCTATTTTGATTTGATTTTTGGATGAATTAAATAATTTCTTAAGGTGATTTAACTAATATTTCTGTTACACCTTAAATTAGAACTTTTCTATTTGCAGTTTAAGCAGAATTTTGACTTGAAACTCGTTCTTCGTAAATTTTCAGTGGTTCTTTAAATTATTAGTCATCTTGAAGCAAATCATAAATATCTTCGTTATATACTTCTACATGTGAAACTCTAACCTAAAAATCGATTTATTAAACCTGCAATATTTTAAATAATTCATCAACTACACGTGGAATAGCTCCTACTAAAGGCAAAGATTCAAAATTTAACGTGGAATTTTTGACTTAAACTTGATCTAAATAGGAGTCGGGACCATACATGGAATATGATTTACCAGAACCAGTTTGACCATACGTAAATACAGAGCAGTTATAACCTTGAATAAAATCCTTGAGTATTGGTGAGACAGCTGATTCGTAAAAGTCTGCTTATGTGGTATCAGGTTGGAATACTTTATCAAACTAATAAACTTTAGGATACTAATTTTAAGCTTTTGGGATTACTTCTATGACAGAGTTATCGTGTAAACGAACTTGATTGTTTGATCTACTTTATTCAGTTTTAGTCAATGGACGGCTACGTACAACGACAGATATATTTACTGATTTCTATTCCATAATTTTTGTGATGAGGTGTGAAACATTTAATGTATTAATTTTAATTCTATAATGAAATTTTATGAATATGCATTAAAAATCATTAAAATGTGAAAAAGACATAATTACATAAGTATATTACATAGAACACTAAGACTATTGAAAGCGTAAACTATGTAATCAAAATAACGTAATATAAAGTATAACATCAATAAGTTGTATTATTTATGCCAATTAGCAATTTTATTATTGGTACGCCAATATTCCAAATAACTATTGTTGTAAAACATAGTATTGGGCTCATCTTACCTTCTTAGTAATATTTGTCCATATATTTAAGTAAATCTGATTTGGTAACTAAAATCCAATAGATTAAAGCATGCAACGGGCACCAAATAGTAAATAAAACAGCTTAAATAAGTGGAGTTATTAGATATAGCATAATACGCGTTGGTATTGTTAATTTATAAGACACATATTATTTTTTCATTTTTGCAGACATGATAAGAGATTATAGAATTGATAGTATTAAAACAAAACATCCACCAAATAACAAGCACAACTCAAAGCATACTTTATATGTTAATTCTATCAATAGTATATCTGTTTGCTTATTCTCTACCAACAAATTATTTATTATATTCATTGAGGAGGAATATAATTACATCTTTTGTATTTTTTGTTTATAATTAAAAATCTTATCACTTCAAAATACATATTTATGTGTCAGAAATATTCAATTTCTATTTATTTTTGTGATGAGTACGAATATTTAATGTTATAATATTATTATTGGTATTAAAATAAGTTTCCATTTGAATTCGCATAAGAATATATATTCTGATAAATTCTGATTTACGAGATGAAGATGGATTGTTAAATTGAGCCTTAGTACTGATGATACGGTTATAGTGAAGCGAGTCATTTTACATTATGATTAATAACTAATGAATTTGCATAATAAGTTTAAAAGTAATAAAACAAAAAATCAGTGAGTTGTGTTATTTATGCCAACAAGTAATTTTATTATAGGGATTCCAATATTCCATATAATAATACTTGCGTAATATAAACTAGGACTCATTTTCCCTTTTTCATAGTATTTATCAAGATATTTAAGTAATTATGATTTTTCAACTAAAAGCCAATATATCAAAGCATGTAATGGGCACCATATTGTAAATATAGCTGCCTAAATAAGTGGAGTTATTAAATATAATATGATACGTGTGATTATACTTATTTTATATGAAGTACTGTATATTATTTTTTCATTTTAGCAGTCATAAATAGTGATTATAAAATTACAAGTATTAGCGTAAACGAACCTCCAAATAAAAAACACATTTATACACAATTTTTGTAACTCAAATCTATTAGCATTACATCAGTTTGTAATTTTACTGTTTTCATTGATGAGAAAATTGTAGGTTTTTAAATATTTAGTATTTATATATAATCCTATATAATCCACTTCCAAATGCTCTTCATTCGTGTTTTATTGCATCCGTGTGAGGATTGTTTAAAATCGCACAAAACTCATTTTTGGTGTACGACAACTAGTGAGTGCTTACCGCTTGAGAATATTTCGTCTTGTTAGAATGCTGAGTCTCACGATTTGGTTTTGAATGCGACGTAGTGTTGTAGTCATATAATGAACGAGTCAACGTGTTTGGGTCGTGACGCGCTTCATTTTTGTCTGTGGTGTCCGGATCACGAGGTTGCAGGTGAGTTAGTGCCTGGTAAGTGTTTGTACAAGTCCGATTTGGCCAATATAAGGAAGAATTGTGCGACTTCTCCGGATATAACGTCGATGTGCGCCCAGCACGGCTCTTGTCAGTCCTGCTCGGAGGACATTCCGTGCACGTGGTGCGCGACCAAGCAGAAGTGCGTGTCCAACTTCTTCGACTCTGACTACTACTTTGACGACGGATTCGCCTGCGAGCTGAATCAAATGCGCTTCGAACCGCGCACAAAGCAGTGCATTTGCACCGGGAACAGCTATTTTGACCAGAACAAATGCGTTCAGTGCCCAGCGAACACGACCGTTGACGCCTCTTTCGAGAGCTGCACGTGCAGGTAACTGGCCGTTTATAATAAAACAACAAGAGAATGCGTTTGCGTTGACAACAGCTACAACAAAAACGGGCTGTGCGTGCAGTGCCCGATGAACGCGTACGCTGTTAAACAAGGGTGCGTCTGCGTAGACGCGAACGCAGAATACGACGACGTATACGGAGCATGCACCTGCAAGGCCGGATTTAACAAACACAACGAAGAATGCGTCAAATGCTGCAAGGGAAGCGAGTGGGACGGCTCGGTATGCACATGCGCCAAAGGAGAATGGGACCCAGTAGAAAATAAATGCACTATCGAGGACCTATAAATCAACCACACTAGAATCGGACTAATCGCCGTTGGAGTCGCCGCGATATTCGCCGTCGTTTACAAAATCATCAAGAAAACAAAGTGAAACTCAGTTTCTGATACCATAGTTACCTGCAGATACGTATTACATTTTAAACGTATCCGATTTCCTGTATCATATCTCTGTATCTTACCCAAATTATTTATACTATAAATTTAAAGTGTGAATAATACTGTTACTCTAAGACCAAATAATATAATTTCAATATAAATTACACTAATTCTCACACTAAAATGATACAAAATGAAACTGTACACAAATAATCGTGCTAATTTGTATTACAATCACAAATATGATAAATATTAATAATACAATCAGGTTAATTGAACCTCAAACTATTATATAATAATACAATAATACATAATATCTAATGCTAATATACATTATTCCGGTTTGTTTATTCATTCACTTCAATGAGAAAAGATCCTTGCTGCCACAAAATAGGAACGTGTTAAACAAATCCTTTTGATTACACTGGCCATCTGGATACTGTTGATACCACAACAATTGTTGTTGGTTTTGCAATTCTTGTTGGGACCATAGTGTCTATCATTCCTATGAATTTGAAACTTCTGACGACCAAGAAGGTAGAAGGGATCGCGTTCACCATGTTGATTCTGGTGATGTACAATCAGTGGTCAACTATAGTTAATTATATCATGGCTGAGTTTTCCAAAATTATGGCTTGCACAAATTCTGGCAAAAAATGTTGGAGTAACATGATATCCCTTTACCAAGCCATAGCATAGTTTATATTTTACTTCCTCCTAATTAACTAGTATCTTTATTATGAAGTAAAAGAAAAAGGCAGAACCAAAGCCGTGAAACTCCACTTACTTTCGTATGCCGGGTTTCTTTGTTTTTTGGTGATGACAATCCCTTCCTTCTTAGTTCCTGGAATATACTTTGGGTCATGCAACAAGACCTACACTGCCTTTGCGCTCGTTTTTGCCGTTATTTCAGCGGTTTCTGACTGCATCGCATGGATTCCTCAGATTCATTAAACTTATAAGTTGAAAGCTGTTGGCTCGTTCTCAATTATAGCGATGCTGATTTAGACCCCTGGCTGCTTGATCACTCTGATTGTGACCATAATGTCTGGAAATCCATGGTTCACCTGGATTACTTGGATTATCAGTTTTATTTTGCAGTTCACTCTCTCATACTTATTGGTTCTCTATGACTGTAGGGCGAAAAAGCAAGCGAAACTGGACAAACTGGCTCAAACAAAAAGTGAATCCGTTTTGGTTTAGGACGTTTCTGAACCAAATCGTGAAGTTGTTGTAGGTGAACTGAACGTATCGACCCCTTATAACGAGTCGGAATCTTCCGTTACAGTACCTCAAGAAGTTGTAATAGCTGTAGAAACTCAAATTCAGTGACTTTTGGTTTGAAAATATTCATAAGTTTTTATTGCCAATTTTAAAATTTGTACTATTGTAATACAAATATTAATTAGAATACCTGAATGTAAGGTGATAAAGATTTAATATTATATTTTAACATTTCGATGTATATTTAAATATTGATCAATTTTCTACAAAGCTTAATAATTCTAATACAAAGTATATAATATTCACTCCAATGGAATCACAAATAGAAGAAAGTCTTGATTTAGAAGAATAAAATATTCCCCCTCCGCCAGTAGATCATTTATCTGTTGTTTTTATGCGTTCTGTTCCTTAAATTTTCATGAACTTAACCAGAAATCCGCAAATTCTGAACTAAATAAAAAGTCTTAAAATTAATAGTTTTGAACCGCTTATATAATATAAAATGATTGACGTCGATATATGCAAACTTTCAGCTGAGTAATATGCAAAAATGCGCTCAAAAATTCCTATGCAAAATGAAAAGTTCTTGTAGTTTTTCACTGACTAAATGAATAAATACAAACTACAATCAGATGTACTCATCGAATAGTATAGATTAGAACCACGTAATAAGTAAACCATACTAATCAGCAACACACATAACTAAATGCACAATGAATATTTACATACTATGTACTAGTTTTCTGCTGAAAGAGCAACTGAACTTTTAGATTAGTTTAAATATATGTTTAAAAGAAAATAACCTGGATATCCTTAACTAAGTAAAGCTATTTAACAAATGAAAGTAATGTATGATAAATATGTTCAATATGCTGGAATATACAGATCTTCATGTTAAAAGTTTACACTAACAACAGTAGCATAAGTAGAATAGCAAAATGGCGTAAATATTATTACAAATACATTAGATTTTTACAATTTGGTTGAGGAAGATTTGTAAAAAATAGTTTCTAATCACGAGTAATAAATTAGTGTGTCAATTAAATTATTTATTAACTTGCACAAGGAGCATACTCATTTGATGGTTCCGGAAATTATTAGGTTTGAAGACTCTGTTTTGGAACAGCTAAAATAAGTAACGAGCAGGTTTTAAATGCAAGTAATTTTTGATTATTACATTGAATTAAAATAAAGAATGCCAATTTGGCTTGCAGTTGATAACGGAACTTTCATTAAAGATTTAGCATTTATTAAAGCTAGAATCGCAACTTCACACGAGTTTTTGCGTAACTTTGTGCTCAATGGTAGGATGTCTCGCAGAATGCGGGTCTATGCGCTTCTTTTATAGCATCGTAAATTTAAAATTGAGTTAAAACAGGTTTAGAAACCAATTGATTTAGATAATTTGATAGCAAAATATTTCTAATCGGATTTGTTCGATAAACTATTTGATATTAACAAACGCACAATTCCAGAAGATCTCACACGAAACGAATGGGAACCGTCAGATTTCGAATATGAACTTCCAAATCTAATTATTCCTTATTCGCAAGAAAATAAATACAAATTCAAACCATTCACTGAGCAAGCAAGTAAAGAGCAATTAGTAGTAAATATTTAGAGGTCGAACAAGAAGGAAACCATTATCTAATAATTCGTTAATAAATAAATGGTGATTAAGCACTTTGACGAACTGCTCAAAAATACTGAAAAGTAATCAAAAACTAAGCTTAAAATAACAGCTTCTGTACTAAGCGGTTTGATGCCAGCTGAGCATGGATTTAGGCAACGACTAAAAATATAAGAAGAAACGGAATTCAAAATGTAAAACAAATTCAATCCTGATTATAAATGTGTGCAAACATAAAGCAAAGCTTCAAATGTTGATATATATAAAGGCGGTAAACTAGGAGTTCAACACGTTGATTAAGTTCATATTTATACGCAAAGCAGCGACTTTAATTTCTTTTAACCTATAATCATTGGGCCAGATCTATCCTCAGGTCAACCATTATCTGAGTTGTAAAATAATACTCAACCTGAGACTCCTAAAGTAAAACCAGCGCCAGTACTCGAGCCAATTACATAGTCAGAACCTTCGAACATAATAACTCAATCAGAGGATATGTCCAGATAGTCATTAAATCGCTCCAGCACTTTGAACTCTCAATAGAGTATGCGTCATTCGTCAAATTCGTTGAGGAGGAATTTTCCATCAATTTAATCTTTCACTGGAACCATGATTGGGAAAACGGTTAAAACTGGAGTTGTGCAAAACATTATCGAGTCTTTACAAGTTCTAAAATTCGCAACTGACGAACAAGAAATAAAAAACGCAGCAAAGAAGATAAAACTGATTTAAAGAGGGAACAAAGAACAAGTTATTTAAGAAACGAACGACAAAATCAAAAAATACGGTAAAGATTTAGAGCAGTAGCAGATCGATACGCTCATAAAGCCATTCGTAGACTACGAATGCAAATAATGCGAAGAAAACCTCGCTGGAGTATACACTAGCTATGATTTATACACAGATCTAATGAGAAATATGAACGTTCCGATAGAAGCACCTATTTCCGGCTCAATCAAAGAATAAATCGACTTGCTACAAGAAAACGGAGAATAATTCATCTGCGCACTAGAAAAAATAAGAGATAATCAAAAACTAATGAAAAATCCATACATTCGTGATATTAAGAAATTACAAATAATAGAAGAAGATCTCATAAAAATATTCTAAAGTGTACAAAACGTTCAAATGCTACAAAAAGGAATAGAATTAGTTAGATAAATGAGAAGTAGAATAAAAATTAGATTGATGGGCTGGTAACAACAGTTCGACACCGCATCAACTATAAAACAGAAAGTTACAGAAGACGCGACAGATCTATCAAATGCTTTACAACAGATTATTCAATAATTGAGTTAAATTAAAAGTAAAAAGGCAATTCAGAAAAGCCTTGATTTGAAAGATGTTCTTAAAAATCATAACAACATGAAATAAAGTATTTAAGATTAATATCAGTAAGTTATGAGTAAAGAGTTACTTGTTGGTGAGTTATTAGCTACTTTTGAAAAATATCTTGAAAATAGAAAGAATGTTATCAGTATAATAACGGAAATAACTTAATGAGAATAAGTAAATAATTTATTTTTAAGACATTATTTTTAAATAATATTTATTGGTTAAGTCCCATTTTGAGTAAACCATCATGTTACTTCCGTAAGATAACCATTTATTTCATAAATAGATTCAATTATATAAATGACTCGCTTCACTATAACCTTATCATCAGTACTAAAGCTCAATTTAATCATTCCATCTTCATCTCATAAATCATGACAATCCACAAATCCACACTTAGTTACACAATAACGTTACCACAAACTAATCTCAATATCATAGCTCATCTTCTAAAATTGTCACGGCTGTGTGATTTATTGCAAATATGCACGATTTAATACGTGTTCAATATTTTGAATATTATATTTTGTATTAAGTTGAAAATATTATGTTATGTCATATATTAGTTTTCATACGTTTGTGAATTGTATTCTTATAATTGTACTAAATTATTAATTGAAAATTAATGTAATCATATTTTAATTATATCTAATCATATTTTTAGATTTTTAGTTGCACATTTTAGTGAAGTATAAATATAATAATTTGTAAAATTATCACTGTTGACAATATCAAGCACCATTATCACTACAATTACTGTTAGCGAACGACGCACATAGACCATTGTAACAAACTGAACATGTTGGTCCTCCACATAAAAATGGATTTTTATAACAAGATCCAGTTAACTAACTACCTGATATTGAAGATACTGACGCTTAAATTAAATTGATTTATTGTAATAAACTGCTTATTTATGAATTAATTGTTCCAATCTGCTAGTTTTATTACATTAAAGAATTACTGAGAGTTGAATTTATAAGCTATAAGTTGTAGGTTGTCTGAATATAATTATTTGTAATTGACATGTTTAATCTGTTCAAATATGTATCAATAGATTAGATAGATTAATTAATTAAAATTATTTAACTTTCCATCGAATCATTTAACAACAAAATTTAGTCATTTAAAATAGAATTAAGAGTTGATATTTCTTCTTAAACTAATGAAATATTCTATTTTATATTATTATTTAAATATTTAATATTTTAATTCATTTGAGCTGTAAGTTACTATATATTGTTGCTAACAAAAGATATATTTTAATTAATATAAAGATCTAAATTTGTTAACTAACCAATGATATTTATACAAACACTATTATTAAAGACATATCCTTCAGAACACACACATTTGAAGCTATCAAACACAAATGGATATACACAACTATATGTGAAATTTATATTAAATTATCCATTAATTAACTCTAATAAACAAAGACCATATACATAAACTCTATTTGAACATATTTAATCACATTCTGTAGTCAATTATTATGAGAGTGTTACTCTTGATATATACTATATACCTGTATAACTATTTATTGTGCTGCAAATATTTACTGCATTAGTACTTACTAACAATATTGGTATTAGCACAGAAGAAGCTATATTACCATTTTCTTCATTATTATTAAAATTGTATCCAACAATTGTAATGTTATCCAAAACAATATTAACATTATCAACAATATTATACACTACCCCACTACATTTATATGATGAAAACCTAAATTATACTTAAGACTTTTATATTTTAATTTCATTCAAAGATTTTTACATAATGGTAGCGAGGCACTAACCCGCCGCATTTAATATCAGTGTTGATTTATCCACGTTTATGTTACATGTAAAACATATTAATGATCCTTAAATTATTTGAAAGTTTATTGAAACATTAATCGTTGAACTTAATATAGTTTGGTAGTTATTGTTGATAATTCCGAAAACAGCAAAGTTATTGACATTAATAATATCTAGTTCTAATGTTGCTTATGATATCGTTTTG
This sequence comes from Hexamita inflata, assembly GCA_963988835.1. Classification (NCBI taxonomy): domain Eukaryota; phylum Fornicata; order Diplomonadida; family Hexamitidae; genus Hexamita; species Hexamita inflata. The sequence continues at coordinate 37,851 of CAXDID010000406.1, read as the reverse complement.
GTAAATATAAATATATTACTAGATTTCTGGGAAAGTATTAGGCTGTTATTAAATATTATATTGTTAATATATTTAGATTTTTAACAATAATTATACACTTATTTATCAATCTATAATTCTTGAGAACATACATTTTAATTTAGTTGCAATTATTTACAAATTATAATAGAAAAGATCATTTATATTTAAAATAACAATAATTATTAACAAAAATTATTGTTATTATATATTTTATACAGTACTGTAACTATGGTCATCAATTAATTATTTAACTGAACTAAATAATAATAATTTTGCTATTTCATTCTGTTTTAATTTTCTTTTTGATTTATACCATAAGAATGAAAACTAATATTCCAACACCAACTATAGCGAGAAATCCGGCCAGGTACATCCACAAAAACGCTTTGTTAATCATTTTATTTCCCCACTTAGTTATGAACTGCACTTCATAACCAGTGCTGAACCACAAATTTATCGTATCACTTCTATTTTATCGCCGGATGAACTTTCCAAAATCGCAAATGCGCCCGTTGAACGTTCCGTAAGTCATATTTTGCCATCAGAATATTCCAGACCCGTTATTTTCACCCACACAAATCGTATTATAGTTGTTGAACATGCTTGGAGTCACTGAATAATTGATATTCATCCAGAAAAAGTTCTTTCGTAGCGTGGCATCGTTAATATCAGATGGATCATTTTCTTATCCCACGAATTAGCCAACAATACCATTAGTTGTATAGAAATTATTACATGTAGGATTATCCTTCATGAAAAATTGCACGCACACATTATCTGAATACCACTAATACTCAAGATGAGTTAAGCAAGGTTTTTAGGCTGTTCCAAAATAGTAAAAACTTGCTAACATCTTTCCTTTGATATCCTAAACTTAGTAAAACAATAAATAGTAATATTACTTTGATTCATTTATATTAAGAGTTTAATTGTAAGCATAAAGCATTCCAATTCTATTTTAGTAACGACTTAGGACTAACGATTGTGTTCCTATTGTTTCAAATATGGAAATTATGTAGATGTTGATGGGATTATAGGAATGCTTATCCAAGTAATGTTATAATATTCTAAATATACCTAAATTTTTGACGCTATTTTGCAATTTAGGGGTTAAACAGAAACATTGAATGCCCAATCTCTATCTGCAGAAAAAGTAACTTAATCCCAACAATTGCTTATGTCAACAGTTTTATGTTATATGTTTGTTATTGTGCCATGAAATTGATATTCTTAACCAATAAAAATTGTAAAATCTGCAAATGAAATTTGTTTTATTAATTTGTAAGTTAACTCATCTAAAGAAAACTTTATTTCTATTATTCCTGTCGTTTATAACATTTAAGAGACTATATTCATTGAGTATGGAAATATAATGTTAGCAAAATTAATTGATGCTGTTATTTATTATCCTATGTATATATTACAATTTTAGTTAATTTATAAAGATAAATATATATTGTACTCTGATTTAATACCTTTAAGTTATGTGCTATCATGAATATCGACGCATTCAAGTTAAACGCAGTAACAAAACAACATATACATTATGAAGTGAAAATATATTAAACATTATTACTATATAATAATATGTTAAACATATGTCTGTTATATTTAAATTAATGTCTAAACAAATACAAATATTTTCAGTAATTTTTATATTAAGTTAATAAACTAATTTCGAATGTATTCTGTGTTAACAAATATAATAGTTTAAACACGCCCTTCACATTTTATGATGTTATTAATAAAGATAGAATGATTAAATGGATATCTAATTATTAATATTATCCTTTGATGCCCTCAAAGGTTTAGAACACGATACTGAACCAGATACACGAAAGTTAAGTGAATTGGATATAAAATTAAAATTATTATATTTTAATTTAAAACAGTCTCACTAATCCTCTTCCATTTTCAGTTCTTAGGTTCTGCTCAGAACGGAATCTGTTTTGCGTTCTTTTAGTTCTTCCATTACAACGGTTTCTATTTCTTTCTTGTGTTTCTTCACTCGTTTTCTCTCTTTCACCGGTTCTTGTGGTTAATTGTTTGTTTGTGGTTCAACTGGATTATCTTGTATTTATTGTTAAGTTTGTTCTATTGGCTGCTCTTATAAATTCTCTACTGGTTCTTGTTTAATTTCTGGTTGAACTTCTTGTGGTTTCAATTGGGATGTTGGGCGGGATTGAGCTTTTTCAATTGCGTTTTGAGCAGTTAATTTGGAGGAGGGGCGTGACTCTTTCTGAACTTCAACTTGGGCGAGGTTAGATGTTGGGCGGAAAGCTACTTGTTTTGGTGGGAGGTTCATGTTTGATGGTGGTCTGGAGGTTGATGTTTTTCCTGCTGTATTCGAATGCTCACCCAGCTTGGATTGTGGTTTTGAAGAAATTTACAACTTTGATGTGGCTCTAACTGGGAGTAAACTTAGCTAAGACGATTATTTTTACATATCCCCAAGTTTTGATGAAGCCTATCGAGAAACTGTCCGAGATCCTGCTTTCTATTCTGCATTTGAAGGCTCTCCCAATTTAGATTTCGTTAATCTTGATTATGATTGTGACTTTTCTGCTGTTGATTACCCTAACTATGACTTTGTTTGCATACCCTCAATAGGTTTCATTTCAACTTCCTTGACTTTAACTTATTTAACTTTCTTTGGTCGGTTAGCACATTTCTTCTTCAAATAAACGTACAACCAAATGCCAATAGTATACAATGCGCATAATACAATAACTACTATAGCTACGATTATTCCAGTGCTCAATCCTTTTGGTGGATAATAACAATAGTTTATGCTTTAGCTGGATTCATACAGTGTTTATGCTCCAGGTGTTCCATAATACGTTGTAAAGTTGCCAAGTTAATTTTTGCATATTGCGCCGGCGGGACACAACGCATTGCATTGTGAAAGTTTTTAGGCATAACATTCAGCTGATGAAGCACTATTTACGCAAGCATCGGTTGATACATATGAGCAAACTGATGTGTTATCCTTCGTATAACATGGCATGGTTAATGGACACGTGTAACCAACGGCTACTTACATACCGTCAATTTCAGTCTTTATAGTACATTTGGTCATTTTGGAAATGGAAATATAACTTTAGATTACTAGAAATTGACAGTTTATAAACACTCTATAATGTTATAATTTCATAAATATTTTTCCAGAATTTTTGCGGATTAATATTTGAATATCATCTAATATACCCTCAAACCACTATTTTATGTAATTTAAAGGATGGTACTCTTAGAAATCTTATCATGTAATATCATGTTAAATTTGAGACTCTACTGATAACATGTATGATATAAACATTTATACAAAATATTTTAAAATAACTGTACTATCGTTATAATCATTATATTACATCTTCTTTAAAAGAATCTTCCATGTATTTACTAATATATCATGTTATCATAAATTTCATTCACCTCAATTCTTTGACGTATTTAAGTAATCCTGCAGGCAATACATCACTTTTACGTCTATCATCACCCATTAAGTTTCTTACATGACATAAGAATGCTAATTGTATTTTATCTATATGACTTTATTGATAATCTAAATTTTGAGAAACTTTAATGGCAAAGTCTATTATAAACAAAGAATATTTTGTAAGTGTAAATGAGATAAATATTAAGCTAGCTGTTTATTGTTAGCAATTCATGTTTGAATAATTATCAATAAGGAATTTCTGGGTGTTTACGACATTCTAGCAGTTAAATTAATAATCTCCTTCATAATCAGTTAGTTTTTGTGCAATTAGTGCAATAAGATCAAGATATACTGGTTCGCAGTTTGGTTTTTCAAGTAATTTAGTTAGCACTGCGTGGAATAGCATTTAGTTATCACTGAAGTAGTTTTTAATGAGTGTTTGCATAATGTACATTGATTTTGTGCTTCCTAGTTAGTTTATGATCACGTTGCAAAGTTCTGAGTCTTCCAGCAATTCAACAAGGAATGCGGCTGCGCTTTTGCTCATTTTCAGGAATTGATACAGTACGTCCTCTTGGTAGTGTATTTGTAGTGACATGGAGAGCATGGCTGTGAATTTAGTTTAATTATTCTACCTTCCAGCTATCATTTTGTTGTCCAGAATGAATTGAAGATCATATTGCATGAGCAGTAAATACGCGTTCTAGTATTACTAGGCTGAGTTTGTTGATTAATTATTCTTAACGGCGAAATAGAGCTCTTGGAAGCACAATTTGAGCAACAATATGAACTGCTTTGACAATTGTAAATTCTAGGCGAACGCGTTACTAACCCTTCCGTTTAATTGAAGTAAAAGGTCGCAAAACTCGTGAGCGAGGGCCGGAATCCACTTGTTATAAGCTTGCAGTTGATTCACCACGAATTGAGTTTGCTCGAAGGTAACTGTTTTTTATTTGAAGTAAACAACTAATAATTTAACCAGGAATTTAATGTTCTCCTGCTTCAGCGAAGATTAGCTCACCGAATAGATTAATAGCACGTTCTTCATGTCAAGGGCCTCCGGGTACTCGAATCTGAGCGTGTTGCCGAGTAACTGCTCAAAATGCTCCACAGTGAGCGGGTAATCGGTCTCCACCAACTTATTCGCGAAGCACCCAACCACTTACATCAAATTCTAACTCACAAGCTTCTCATTCTACAAAAGCCTGATGTACCTTCCAATCACCTTTATGAAGAACTCAGCACATCTCTGTTGCAAGGGCGTAGACAGATCTGCGTTCTAAAATACTGGTAAAAATGTTAAGATTCCAGTTTTAATCTTCAGCGGAGCAGCGGATGCTGTTACCAAAAGCGCGTCAAAAAGAACCAAATCTTTCAAGAACTGAACAGATAATGTGGTTTTAGCTATGAATGTAGTTTGCAAGTGTTCTAGCAATTAATTTGCTAAACTAACACTGCGTTCTGAGCTTGGAGCTTATTACAGGGCTAACGTAAGGGAGTAAAACAGCGATTGGTTTTCGAGCAGGTTTTCAAGTGATTTTGCTTTCAGAGCAAGCGCGTTATTTAGGAATTCGTTGTTTAGCGTGGTATTATCTACATTTCCGTTTATTTGGTTTCCTCCGAGAATAATCTGGCATACCGCATCTGGGTCCGTTTGAACTAGTATTGGCATGACTTTGGCGATATCTTCAACTTCCGTTTTGAGCGCGTAGAAGTCGAATTCGACCTTTTGCGCTTCTTTTTCGTCACTTTAAAACGTTGTCTGCGCGAATTTTCTCTGATTTGCGTCCAATATATAATACTGGTGTGTTTCAAATTACTAGAACAGCTCAATTTCACCGAGCAGGTTCAGAATCACCAGTTTTCTGATGTATTGCTTGTCCGTGAACATCTGGTTCAGAATCTGCCTTGACCTGAAGAAACGGACAAGGAAACTGGACTAAAACGCGTTTTTAGGGTCAATTGTCTTCAGTAAAAACTGCAAAAGAACCGTTTGAGCCCCTTTACAGGCCGTGTCAAAGAAGCCAATCTTGAAATCGGTGAACTCGAGCTCGAACAGGTCCAAAATTGCGCTCCTAAACTGAGATATTTAAGAGCTGGAGCTCAAAATGTGGTTAATTTACTGGTACTCGGGCGACATGAAGAACTCGCTGTCGGTTTTGAACTCGATTATCCTGCGTAAATCGATCTCGGGACCAGGCTGGTACTCCTTGGTTATCACCGGAGTCAAATAATCACTTGAATTCAAATCGTCAATGTGAGCTGTTCCCAAAAACTCGTTGTACAACGCGAAATACTCAACAAAATGTGGGTGCAACTACAGCTTATCTTTGGCTAAATCGCAAGTTAACGGATTAAGCAACGCCAACGATAAATAAATCACAGTTGGGTCAATTTCACTTTCAATCACCTCCTATATTTAAATTTACTACTCCTCAACTGTTCTTAACAATTTTTCAAGAGCATTATTACTCTTTAGCTGAGTAAATGCAGTCGGTATACAACCAAGAATATTTCTTAGCGTTGCGAAATTTGGCATGGTATTCAACTCCGTGAGCACATCAAGAGCTCTTCTGTTATATGGAACCAAATTTATCATTTGCTTAAATTCTGGTTTTAATTGCAGCAACATTTAGTTCACGTCAACATACTAAACCAAATATACTTCAGAGTACTTATCAATAATTGGTTTAAAGCTAAATTGTTGGTTAGTTTCCGTCAAAATCAATTAATCTGTAAAATTGTTCAATTATTTATACTTTTAGTTCATTTAGAACTTCATTTTAATATATTGAATTGAAGAAGGCTAAATTAACAAAAGCTATTTTAATAAAATTTAATCATTTTGATCTAAAATATAATCAATAAAAACACTCTGTGGCTAAAAATCAAGACACTATGACAAAATATTAAGTTCTTGGGCATCAAAGTTTATAGATTTATTTACGTACTTTTCAAAAACTGTTAAAATTTATTTATAAACTAAATCCTGGTTGGAAAGAGATAACTTTAACATTTATTAGGCAAATAAGGTTTAACTTTACTTCCGAGCTAAGATATTTTTTGCATGATTTTTAAGAATCAAATTATCAGGATCAATTTAACTACAAAACATTAATATTGACTCGTTAAAATCTCTTCTAACAAGTTAAGAAGCCATTGATTTGATTAATTTTTAGTCACATTTGTTCTAAAGTAATATCGCAAATGCTTCCGGACAATCATCATACAATACTTTACATAGTGTTTGCTATAATATTGTTGGCAGATCCCAATTTTATATAAATAACAATGTCTGAGCTGCAAAACGAGAAATATCTGAGTTTTCTAAATCTGTTAGCATCTATTTAAAAAATTCTTCGTCTTTACAAATATAATCTTAAAATGATTCAACTGCAATTATTTTAGTTTGTAGGTGAAGAAATAGCTTTAAATATGCTTAATGTGGACTTGCATTTTGAATGATTTTTATAGATTCCATGATTTTTGGAAGTGGGTGTGGTTGATATCATTAGTTAACTAGTCTATTTATTGTTTATATGTTATGAAATATAAAATTATGAAATATAAAAATTTATAAAACATAACTTAAAGGTTGTCATCACTTACTATCTTCAATATTATTGTCTTATGCTATTTGGACTTCTTTTCTTGTTTGTTCTTCAATTAAATCTTAATTTTACTAATTTAGATGCTTTTATTTATCTGATTTTTTAGCTTGAAAGTAGTATTTGACTAATAACCAACAAAGAATAAACTGTAAAATAAATCCTACAATCCAGGTTATCCAAGTATACCACGGATTTCCAGACATTATGGCTACTATTAAAGTTATTGCACACCCAGGACACTACATCAACATCGCACTGATAGAGAACGAACCAACTGCTTTTAGCTTGTAAGTTGCGTAAATTTGTGGAATCCAGGCAATACAATCAGAAACAGCTGCTATTATTGAAAATACTAAGGCAAACGCAGTATATGTCGCATTACATGGGCCATAATATATGCCTGGAACAGTGAACGATGGTATGGTCAATATCAAGAATCCTATGAATACTAAATAAAGGATTAAATGTCTCTTAACATCTTTAGTCTTACCTAGTTCTTTTACCTCGTAGTAGAGATACTAATTGATTAAAATAAAGTAGAATATAAACTATGCAATGGCTTGGTAAAGCGATATCATGTTACTCCAACATTTTTTGCCAGAATTTGTGCAAGCCATAATTTTGGAAAACTCAGCCATGATATAATTTACGATGGTAGACCACTGGTTGTACATCACCAGAATCAACATGGTGAACGCGATCCCTTCTACCTTCTTGGTCGTCAGAAGTTTCAAATTCATAGGAATGATTGAAACTACAGTACCAACCAAAATTAAGAATCCAATTATTAATGTAGTAGTATCTACTGAATCTAAATGTTTGATATAATCATATGGATTAGTATCGCATGTATTTATTTCATGACAACATGGATCTTTTATCATTGAAGTGAAATTGTACATAGAAATTTAGGTGACAAAGGAAAATTAGTTAATATCTAAAGCGACTATTATATTAAATTACTACATAACCTCGAATTGAACCACCCACCCTTGTTCGAATACAGACACCCGAGCAGTTTTCAAAAATGGCCAGGGTGTCTATAAGTGAGAGCAAATCTGGCTCAGTTTGGTTTATTTCTTGTGTCAGATTTGGTTTTCCATTTCAGTTACAGACACCTTTTCCAAAAATATTCTGAAAATTTTATCAAATTTCTAGTTTCATGATCTAATTTGCATAAATTACCATTATATAGAAGATTAAGTAGCATATTGTTTATATATATGGCCATACAAAGTTCAAAAGCTAAAAAAATTTAGTAAATACAAAAGAGATTTACAATGTTCAATTCACTTACAACCCCTTTTGTAGTTCAGTTATAGACACCTTTACTATAAAAAATCGAAGGTGTCTGTATCTGAGCACTTCGGGTGTCTGTAAGTGAAAGGGGGTGGGTGTCTCAATTCGAGGTTATGTAGTATTATAGGTTTTTAGATTGTTAGGTTTTCTTTTTCTACCTGAATCAATCAACCAACTAATAGAAGATTATCTGTTTAATAGTTAAAGTAGTTTATATACCGGTTACATCCTTCTCCTCTACACCTTTCATTACCGAGACCTTTTTCTCTGATCATCACATTTCCTTTCCTTTCTAAACCAATGAGCACTAAGGATTTACATTTACTTAAATAATATAAATATAAAGATGCAAATTTAAATAATACAAAAATTAGCTTGCATGTGGTTTCGTTCACTTATAAGTGGGTAGGTGTATACTATTTGAACATATGTAAACCCTTCATTATTTAGCTATTTTCAACATATATATGAGTTAGGTAAGCTAATATAAAGGAGTGTAAAATGTATTTGTATAATTATAATTTAAATAGCGTTGATAGTAATATTAATATGTTCATGTATTTTTCACTTCAAATGGGAATTCCTCATTTACTCTCATAAATAAATACTAAGAGAAGAGTACATTTGAGTTAATTCGTAGGTAGTTCAGTTGTTATAGATGGCTCGTGTTTTCTTTTTAGATCGTGTTTAAAAGCTCCAGAAGTGATAGTATTAAAACATGATATTAATCGAATTGTTACATATGTAATAGATTTTGTTGAAAAAATTCACTATTACACAAAGGCTCCTGTATTTTTGGTATTTGATGGATCTGACTTACCAATTAAATATACTGTATCAGATAAAAGAAGTGATAAAAAACGAAAATTGACCTTATATAAAGAACTTATCAAAACTGATCCAGTATAAGCTAAAAAGCTATTAATAAGCTCGTTTATTTTAGATGCTACTCAAATGCAATAACTTAGCTCTCGTGTTTCAGATAATTTTAAAAAGAACAAGTGGTTTTTCTTGATCAACGCTCCATACGAAGGAGATTAACAAGTTGCTTTCCTTCATAATAGTGGTCTTGCTGATATTGTTATCACATAAGACTCTGATTTACTCGTTTTGGAAGCTAAAAAGGTTATATACAATTACAACTAATTGGATAATGAAGGAAATTTAGTTTTAAAAGAAGATTATCCAAATATTAACAGATCTTAAATGCTTCAAATTGCCGCTTTGGCAGCATCAAATTATATCAAAGATTAAATTAAAACAAATATAGCTACAAGTTACAGCAAACTGAAAGAATTTAATTTTAATACTATTCTAACTGCGTCATACCTATTCACACACTAATCAAGAATATCGTCGTAATATTAAAATTTTTAACAATACATGAAGCAAATTGTTGGATAAATATGTTGCTATCAATACTAAATAATTTATAATCCATTCACTGGATAGATTGAAAATTATTGTAAAGTTGATGAAAATGAGCTGCGATAAATTAAAGAGGTATTAGAGCCTTCGTTTGGCCCAAATTTCTTTGGTGATAGCAATATATCACTGGATGTGGTCTATGGTGGTAATGGAAATATTTAAATCCGTAATAAGCTCTAGCTTTTGAAGGGACTTCCACATAATGACTCATTCAGAAATTTTTCAATGGAAAAGGACTTTGGTGTGCAGTTTGAAGACTTCCATAGTTTAGAATGACATAAATAGCTTTTATATCATATTTATTAATTAATTACTGAATCCATATCACTTTTACTGATTTTACTACTAATATTCAATGTTTATAATCAAAACTGCAAATTAAATGATATTATATATTTGTGAGAGATGTTTTAAAAATATTGACTTGTTAATAGAACTATATTTAAAGATAACAAAGAACATACAATTAATATTAATCGAGAGAGAGAGCTAGTAATAAAAATAGAAAATGAAATAAATAAATTCACAACGGTCACATTACATTCTCAAAAACGCCGGGTGTAACTTCTTAACTTTTGTAGAGCTTCGACACTACAACTTACCCGTTAACTATAAACTTGAATCTTATATCCGTTCCTTGTAGTGTGAATCCTTTTTAGTCTATTTAGTAATTGCAGTTCGTAATTAAAATGCAGTTCTCAAATTCAGGTTCGATGTAAACGGATCTCGTTTATAACTCAACTCGAATTGGCTCTTATTCCGCTGGAGTGTTGCTTTCAATTTTTTATCTTTCAGTATCTTTTTGAAGTGAAAAATCCATAGAACGGAACTCATCGGCTAATGAAACTGATTTTTAGTCTTCAAGGAGGCGAATTAGCTAATCTATTAATTTTTCTTCTTTTATATCCTTGCGCATATTACTATTATCAACGCTTTTCCTATCTATGTCATCAGGATGTAAAACTATGAACTGTGAAATGTCCAAAGAACAAAGCTCGTCGGCTAACGTGATTGGAACGAAACTACGCTTTGCGGAACGAGGGCTTCCGAAAAAGTTTTGAGTTTACTCCTAGACTTTTTACAGCAATTAGTTTTGCACTACACTATTAGGACCATTACTTAATTATAAGCTCTCAACTCTCTTTCCAATAATAACAGTTGCTAAATCCTACTCTGAGCCCGAGTTTTGCATGCTGTCTTATAATTTATTGTGTTTAGCATTTTTATCTACCACATATGGTTTCTCAGCTTACACAAAAGATATTTCTTCTTTGTTATATATATTTTCAACCACTTTTTTATCAAATAATTTTAAGCCAAGGAAGTTGGTCATGATTTGTGAAGTGGTAAGAATTACGAACTGTTTATATTGTACACTGTATTATGCAGTCCACTCCCAATGCCAAGCGTATCCATACAATGGTTAACAAAAACTCAGAAATTATATTCTCATTTAACGAAGGGAATATACTACTACTATTAAAATGCTGGTATTGGAATTGAAAATCAGAAATCTGTTGCTTTTACAGCTGAAAACTATAAATAAATCACCGTTGACGAGTAGAAGTTAGACTTTTAAAGTTAGCACGAGGGCGTCCTAAAGTACGAAAACATCATTATGGTCATCGATAATGAGTTCAATTTCAGTTTGGGCTTGAAATCGAACAACGCCAAAGCTGTTTAACTCATTAGAACCCTCAGAAATTTAATCAGATCTTTCTATGGTGGAGCGGAGCTCTCGGACGAATAAATGATGGAGGAAACGATTTAAGAACCAGTTGAGCAAAAAGAAGAACAACAACAAGAAGAACAAATCAAAGAACCAGTTGAAGAAAAACTAATCGAATCTGTTGTCCAATAAACTGAATAAGTTGAACCAGAAATTAAACAAGAGGAACCAATTTAACAAGAACCAGAAAAAATTGAATAGTAACAACTCAAATAAGTTGAAACTGAAGAAAAAGAACCAAGCATGGTCGCAGAAATAGCAGAATAAGTTAATCAAATAACTGAAGACACTGAACAGCAAATTGAATCAAAACAAGAGCAAACTGAAGAAAAAGTTATTCAAGAAGAGCCAGTGTAACAAGAGGAAAAGACTGAAAAGGCTGAGACTGAAGAAAACGTGCAGGAACAAGCTGAGGACGCGAAAGAGTCGCAATAGAGTACGTAACAAGAAGAATAGAAGGATTGATTTCTCTAAATACATAATATATTAGATACGTTATTTTATCACGCACAATATATTAATATTTCCACTTCACCGAATCAGAACCAATGAATATCACTGACTTAGACATGCTGAATTGTGCTCTGTGCAAAAGCCAGGAAAATGGAAGTAAGAGCAAATCAATAGAGGAGTCCTTGGGTAAATCTTAAAATGCCCTTGACGCACAGCTCAACAACGTCAGCCAGAGGATCCAGGCCTTGAAGCAAAAATATGGCGACTCCCAATCGTCTTCAAAGTAATCTCCAGTTAAAAATGACAATTTTGATTTCTTGATAAACGAATCTCCAGACACCTCCGTTTTAGATTTGAAGGTGAAACCCGTTTTCGTTCCGGTTAAGAACCAATTCGATTTGGACAAGAGCGATTTGATTCGCTCCCACTCCCTCGTTAAAAGTGAAGTAAATCCACAGATAATTGAAATTAAATAAGTTGAAACGAAAGAAGTAAAACAAATAATTAATGAAATTGAACAAATTGAAGAGACGAAAGCTGAAATTAAACCAATTGAAGTCAAAGTTGTAGATAAACCTAAAGTAATCGAAATTGTTAAAGAAAAAGAGGCTAATCCACTGATTATTGAAACAAACTTTAAATGTGGTAAAATTCAAATAATCACTCACCTGAAACACTAATAAAACGACGCTCAAAAATGGACACTGTAAAATAGTGGTAACTTCAAATTCGTCGTTGACGGGCGAGTAACTGTCAGCCAAGACTATAAAATTGTTGAAGTTATACCTGGAGTATTTGAAAACTAAGTATGAGTTATTATATAATTATATCATTTAATCGCATCAAAATCACAGTTTTCATTATATTATTCACTCTTTGATTAGTGAATTTAATTAAGCTATCAAATGTCTATGAAAACATGTCGCACAGACTACTGTACCACAAGTGCAACTTAGATACGTTTATATACTTTTGCAGTAAGAACAGCGTTGCTCTAATTTATTTTTCACATTCTTATTAAACGCAACATTTATTTAGTAATGCTTAACTGATGAACCCGTATTCGAAAATCTATTTCGTACGAATACAGGAAACCATGTTTTCTTAAGTTATTTCGCTACTGTCATTGCGTATTATTATATTGTGTATTAAATATTGGGATTCTCTTAGTTCCATATAATTTAACAATTTCTAATAATAATTAGATGTATTGCAAATAATAGTTTCTTTGTCCAATGCGTTACTCCAATATTTGACAATGTATCAAATAACTTATTTATTTAACTATCTATGCCTTTGAAATGAGTCATATATTATTTAAAGGCGTCTGGCTTACCGTCACCTGATTAAATTTACTTACCCTTAGCTTAACCAGGATCAATTACCCAAGTATGTGCAAAGTTAATTGTTTTCTAATTCGCATACATATACGATGTGATATTATATTACGGACCTACTGGATGCGTTCGAACAAGTTTCCATGTATTCAAACTGATTGCTAAATTCTTACTATTTATATTATAGTTTTTATTTAATGCACAAAGAAATTTGTATTGTTTTGATTTACAGTATGCTATACTGTCTTTTGAAAAGAAGTAATTATCAGCTGTAATTTTCACCTAACCTTGTGTGAAAATATTTATTAATTTCTTAAAAATATTTAAGTGTGTATCTGGTTTCTATGCAAAATTTATTACAAAATTATAACAAAAACCTAGACTTGAGTCAAAGACGCCTAATAAATTGTCTTCCATATGATTTAGGTTATTTTAAATAAATGTTTAATGATTGGAATGTTTCTGAGAAATAGTAATTTTTCTCATAGATACACCATTTGCAGCAGCTTTAAATTCAAGAAATTTTTCGCAAGCAAGACTAATATAACTGTTAACTGTATTTATTGTCTCCTATATTTCTAAGGGGACTTATAAATTTATTGGAGCGAGTTATTCTTGTTCTTATATAACAACTGAATCGCTTTACGTGGAATCCTCGTTTTAGATTTAAAGTTCCTCTTGAATATCATCTTATTTATTTATAGGACCGTCCGTAGGTTCTAACTACGAATTTACTTTGTTCTATGGAGAATAACATTCTAAAAAAGCTAGGATATCTTCATAACAAAACATTTCTGTGATAAATGGAATACCATAAAAATTTGGTTCGTCCCAAATATGTTTTAAATCAGTAGGTTGAGCACAAAATATTGCTAAAAGAGCGGCCTGATAACATTCCCATTCACCACTTAAAAATTTTATCTATTAGTTCGTAAATAATACATTTAAGTTATTTAAGGTGATTTATTTTAGTTGTTAGTCTACCTGTTATGGCATTATTTCTTAATAAAGAGCTAGTTCTGGATACATTCGTGGAGTGAATAATATTACTAAATCTAATATTAATATATCGTACCAATGATGACATAACAACAAAAGTTAAGTTATATTTTGCTATATTTTGAAGAATAAAATGACTCACTTAACTGTAACCTTATCATCAGTATATTTTGAAGAATATAGTATAATTTTACATAGTATATAAATTTCTGTTATTATGCTTCATCGTTGGGAACAAAGCTAGTGTTGATTACGTTGTTGAAAAAGAAGACATCACACCGTAAATTACGTCTATACTGGTCACCCTTTTTCTCTGATGTTGAAAAATATATCTCAAGATCCATTTTTACTATCAATAAGATGATATCTCAGATAACTTAGTATTGCATAATAATTCAATAAAAATAGACTATGATTGTATAGGAATAATAATTAATTGGGATCAGTTTATCTAATTAGTATTATCTCGTATATTAATAAAATGACTCACTTAACTGTAACCTTATCATCAGTACTAAGGCTCAATTTAATCATTCCATCTTCATCTCGTATATTAATATAGAACTTGTTACAGTATATTTTTAATTAATTAATTATCTATTGAAACATGAGAACCTGTAATTTTGGCATTTATCCTGTATCTTAGTTTCATAACTATTGCACAAAAGTTTAATTAGTATGTATTGTGCAAAATGTACAAATGTAGCCCAAGTAGTGTGCAAATTGTATTGTCCCATCATTTCATTTCAAAGAATACAAAACAAAAATACGTTGATTCGGTTATATTCTCCCAATTTTTAAATATATTTGAAAATATTTACACAAAATCGATCAAAAATTCCTGTTGTATCAAAAAATTAGAATCTGTTTTACTTCTAGCTTCTACGCATTAATTGAGTATTACTAACCAAGCATCCACTCCAAATGAGTAAAATCCACAAAGACCCCTGTTGCGCTGAGATCGGCACGTGCAACACGGATCCGTACAACTATTTGGAGCATTTGGTTCCAGTTGACGTCACGACGATCGTTTTGGGCTTCGTAATTCTCATCGGAACGGTCATTTCAATCGTTCCGATGAACATAAAACTGCTCATGACGAAGAACGTGACCGGGATCTCATTCGCAATGCTCCTCATTTTGGACTACAACCAGTGGTCAATTGTGGTCAGCTTGGTCATGGCCGAGTTCTCGAAGATAATGGCATGCCAGAACTCATTCGGTAAGTGCTGGTCAAACTTGATTTCGCTGTACTAAGCTGTAGCTCAATTCGTGTGCTACTTCACATTCCACACACAATACCTGTACTACGAAGCAAAAGAACTCGGAATGAAGTCGAAAGTGGTTAAAATACACGTAACAGAATACTTCGTGTTCGTCGCGTTCATGGTGCTTACCATTCCAGGCATGATCGTGCCAGGAATATTCTACGGACCCTGCGACTCGGTCTACAACAGCTTCGGAATCGTATTCTCAACAATTGCAGCTATTACCATTTGCATCGCTTGGGTACCTCAAATATATGCAACTTACAAACTAAAAGCAGTCGGATCGTTCTCAATCAGCGCTATGCTCATGCAATGCCCAGGATGCGCCATCACCTTGATTGTAACCATAATGTCAGGGAATTAGTGGTACACATGGATCTAGTGGATCATTAACTTCATTGTTCTATTCATTTTGTGTTACCTCCTCGTTTATTACGACTACAAAAACAAATCGAAACTGAAAAATGAATAAACAGTTGAAGGTAGCGAGGCAAAGTCTCTTTTAGATAACTAATTACAACCTAATGAAGAGGTTTAAGATATAAACGTAGCATGAGTTCGAGTTTTGATTTTGTTTAAACTTTTGATAACTTGTTTAAAGAAATATAATCAATTTTACAACACTTGTAATGATTCAATATAAAATACCACCTCTAATGAAACGTGATCCATGTTGCGCGGAAATAGACACCTGCAATACAAATCCATATGATTACTCATAACATTTATAAAATTACAGTACAATAATAGTAATTTTTGGGTTTAGTATTTTATTTTTAATCATAGTATCTCTCATCCCATTGATTTCAAAATTATGCACTTATAAATAAGTTTCAGGTATTTCATTTACAATGTTATTATTGGTGTGCTATAGTTTATGGTTTTAATTAATTAGTTACATCATGCAAGACTTTTCCAAAATAATGGCGTGCTAAAACTCATTTAATAAGTGCTTTAATAATTTGATACCATTATATCATACTAGTTATTAGTTTGTTATTTTCTTCCTATTAATGGTTATGTTTATGTTCTATGAGCTATAAGGATAATCTAAGTTCACAAAATGTCATTTTTAAGAATTAATTTCAATAATAATTATTGTAATTTTAACAATATCATGCGTTATAGTTTTTGGTCTTTAATATGGCCCATGTAACAATATGTATAAGGATATTTCATTAATATTTTCTATATTCGCTTGGATATCCACTGCAATTGGATGGATAAAACAAATATAACTAACATATAGTACTAAACTTAATTCATTGTCAAGTGTTTCTGTTGTATTGTAATGCTTATGTAATTTTATTACTTTGATATTTTTAATTGTAATGAAGTCTTCATGGTAAAATTGGATTAACATAATTATTAACTTTATAACATAATTTGTTCTATGTTTCTTGATAATTTTTCAACAATTTAATTAAAAACCAAAACTGCAAATATAATAATAATAATATTCTAGTTCAAATTTAACGACAGAAAATAGCAAATAGTTAGATACCAAAAAATAACCATCCTATGTTAATTCTTCACTTAGTAAATAAAATAACAGCGAAGTACAACAACTAATATATACAGAAGATCTGAGTAATTAGTGAACTCAAACAAATAATAATTATTATTATCAAGACAAATAGTGAGCTATATTAATCTATATTACTCTATTTTGTCATTCTGTCCCCCACAAATTTACTACTTCTTGCTGAATATAGTTAAATGCACTAACTTTACTTAGATGCACTTACTTTAATAACAAAAGTTATCATTAGTGCAATCTTTTATGGCTAATATGAATCTTCAGAAGTGCTGATTATAATGTAAACAGTATATAAACAGTAAATTTTCTATTTATAAATATTTAATACTTGAAATTTAACATTATGCAATAATAGTTAATTGGGGTATTCATGAATAAATTTGTAAAATTTAATGAAGATACAAAAGTATAAATTTAGAATGTAATTTACATGAAAATTGTAATCGTATATAAAGTCAATTATATGTAAAAGAAATTTCCATTTCTCAAATGAAAGTTAAATTATTATTAAAAGATAAATATTTTCAAGGAAACTAATAGTTTATTGAAAAATTATCTGATTTACCTCCTAATTGCATTATTTCACTTAAACGAAATAAGAAAAGTACGCTACGTGAAATTTCATGTAGTAGTAATAATCTTTAATAATTTACTTTAAACAACTATTAACAAAAAGAATCATAGTCTTAAAACGATTTTGAAAATAGTGTTGATGTTGAGTGGTGTTCAAACCGTTATAATAATTCATTGCTTCTTAAAACCACAATTAATGGAGAAAGTACAACAATAATGGAGCATGATATTGAAGAAGATTACTTTTCTTTAAATTTCTTTGATTATTTATGATTCTTTAAACGTAATGTGTGTGACTAGTGAATATATTTATTGTTTGATAATTTTATCAAAAATTATATAAAATTAAAATGCTAACTATACAATATTGATATTCACACGCTGATACCTTATTCGTCTGTCCAGAACTCAACGTGAACTCTGGCTCCGATTTCTTCTGTGTATACGCGATATTCGCATTTTCTTGAGACGATGTTATTTTTCGAGATGCCGCATTTGGAGATGAACATTTGCATTTTTTGTATTTGTTCTTGTGATTATTGAAATAGTGGGTATTCCGAATGCTCCATGTAGTCCACTTCGGCCATGGACCTGAGAGTTGTTTGCAAGCGCACGTTATCTCCGTCAACCAGTTAGTACCCGGCCAATACAAATTCGAGGACCACGTCAACCAGTCTGTCAAGCGTTTACTGTATTTACTTCGGGCAAACGTAAATGGACACGTTTTAATCGTACACCAATTATGCGAGAGTTCCCTGTTTTTCACTGGATGCTCTGAGCTTCAGGTTCTATTTGAACGCGTTAAAATTTTTGAAGCTGCCTTGGAAGTAAAGGAACTGTGAGCAGTACATTTACTTGCTCAGGTTCATGAAATCGGTTAGTTCGTTTGAAACCTGATTGTAAATTTTCTCTATGATTTTGATCGTTTCGTACTGGTTCAGGCCGAACATGGACAAGGTCAGGTCGTTCGAGAGCTTGTCAAACAGTTTTATTTGCTCTTGTAAATCGAATGTTCTCTGCTGCTAAAACTGCCTTGAAAACAGAACTGAGGAGGTGGACAAAATTGAGTGTAATGCTTCTGCTTTGGACTTAACTTGGATCTGCTTGGTGTTAATGTCGGTGTTTACGGCCTCTTTAATCAGCTTTTCCTTGTTCTCGGACACTTTTATGAAAACCTGCTTCAATTCCTGTAAGTCAATCCCAGTCCGCAAAATTCTGTAGTCAGAATTCGCCCTGTAGTTATTCACGACCTTGTTTTAAATTTCACTGAGCAGCGTTTCCATTTTATACTGCGTTTACACGCGATTTAAGCCTACGTCCTGCAAAATGAGCTGCTCTGCGCTAGTTTTTGTTATTTGCTGTAATTAGAGCTCTAAATCCTTGGATTTTTGCATTTCGTCTGTTATGTACTTGAGCGTGTTTCCTTCCAGTTCTTTGTCCTCAGCTTTGAGTATTTTCTTGAGCATAGCCCTGATTTTGTCAACTTCAAGGGCTTTTTGAATTACTTCCATTTTCTTTGGCTGTTCTTCTTCTACTGGGTCAGTGACCATTAGATTCGATTATTTTAACAACTCCACTTGGCTCTGCGAATTATTCATCTCAACGTCCAGATGCGTACGCATGAACTGCATTGCAGCTTCTACATTGCATTGTCCAGTGTAGTAGTAGCATTCTTGTAGCATGTTCAGCACCACTGAGTCGAGAGCGAGGAAACCGACCTGGTTCTCCTGTTAAGTAGCATCAATTTTGAAGTGTTTATTTAAAAGTGAGTTCACATCGAATGAGCAGTAACAGGAAATAAAGAGAGAATCTGGAAATGATAAGTGATTTTGGTGAATATATTCACGCTGATTCATTTAGTAGAAGTAATCAGAGCTTATATACTATTAAACCACTTAGTCGAATGTGTCTTAAAAGCACTAATCAAATTTTGATTCAAGATAGGAGAAGAAATTTGTGTTGTCTGGAGTTTCATAGGCACGGGCTGAATAAAGCCTCTAAAACTTTTGTACTTTAAGTTAGGACATTTGGAGCATTTTCGAACTCTGAGGTCTAGACATACCAGATGAATTAAGCACGTTTGTTATTCTCTGTTTTTGTGCAGGTTGGTCAATGAAGTGTTTCTTCAGAAAACTTTCAGAAAAAACAGGTATCGAAGGCAAATTTCCGTTCAACGTTGTTGAAAAGAAATTCTAAAACTCTAAAAACATTTGAATCGACTGGAAATTCATCTTTGTACATTACGTGTAAATAATCAGAAATTGTTTTTATAATGTTTCAGAAGCTACAACTAATGATTTATCAGATAAGTTAGTCAGTTAGTTGAACAAAAACCAAAGTTAGTCATATGAGCGCGTCCCAGTCATTTATTACTTTGAAACAACTACCTAAAACTTTGGTAGCTTATCCAATGCAGGCGCAAAATATTACTAAAAAGTGTTCAAAAGTTTAACAGTGGCAGCTAAAAATGTCATTTGCTTACAATTTTATGGTATTTACTGTTTCATTATTGATGTCATATTTATCAGCATTTATTAAATGCTTTCAAGGTTTCCTAATGGAGGTTAGTAAAATGTGAAGAACATGGACTAGATATCATCTAAGGCGGATTTCATTCGCTCACTTACCTAAATTGTCATTGTGATGTGGCTTTTGGATTAATATATTTTTACCGATCGAATACTGTTTTAGTGATATTTTCACATCAAATGCAGATGAAAAGTTTTGAACTGGGTGTTCTTCAAGTTAACTGCTATATTATATGGGATATATAAAGTAAACTAGCTGCAATTATAGATCCTGGAGATGATTCACAATTAGTTCACTAATATGTATAGACTAATTAACTATAAGTAAAATACATTTTATTAACACATGCTCATTTTGATCATATAAGTGGGGTTAAAGCTATGAAGTAAAAGTACGCATCTGCATAAATTTTAGTATCAAAACAAGACTTTAATACGTGGAAACAGCAACCGTTATTTGCAAAATAATTTGGCCTTGATATTATGTAAAAGTTCTAACCTAGTCCCGACGATTTTATTGAAGACTAGCAGGTAATTCCTTTGGGGCATCTAAATATTGAGGTTATTAGCACGCCTGGTCATACACCAGGTTCAGTCTGTTTCAAAATCAATAGCGCAATTATATCTGGAGACACTATATTCTCAAATTCGATTGGGAGAACCGATTTCGAGGGTGGTGATATAAAATAGATGAAGTAGAGCGTGCGAAAGCTAGAAAAGATCATAACAGACAGCGATGTCATTTACCCAGGTCACGGTGAATCAGCGAAGGGGCGAAAAGCAATTTAAAACGCAATCCGGATGACTCAGTGAGTTACAAATTAAAATCATTCTTTCATCAATTTAATCGCATTCTGCAGTTCCGAGAATAT
Source organism: Hexamita inflata (assembly GCA_963988835.1). NCBI lineage: Eukaryota > Fornicata > Diplomonadida > Hexamitidae > Hexamita > Hexamita inflata. The sequence continues at coordinate 16,757 of CAXDID010000406.1, read as the reverse complement.
CATGGGTTCAAAATTATGGCCGAACTTCTTGTTGTACGATTCGGCGTTTTCCCTCCAGTTTTACTCAATCATCTCCTCGTTTTGAACCGTTTAATTCAACGGAGAATCAATTGTGAAGTGCTTAATGCTCGCTGCATTTTGAAGAGGGGACACGTTAATATCGTCCTCTATATCGTCAATGCTCAGAGGAGTTTTCTTTGAAGCGGATAGATGGGACTTGAGCTTTATATTTACGTTCTGATTGGGAGTGGAAAATGCATCATTGTTTTATGGCTCGTCGAAGTCCAGGTCGTCTATGTTCTGAGCCGGCTTCTTTATGTCCTTCTTGATCTCAAGCGGCTTCGCAGCTGGTTTGTCTTCGAAGTCTAGATCGTCTATGTTCTGAGCTGGCTTCTTCGCGTCCTTCTTGATCTCAAGCGGCTTTGCAGCTGGTTTGTCTTCGAAGTCTAGATCGTCTATGTTCTGAGCCGGCTTCTTCGCGTCCTTCTTGATCTCAAGCGGCTTTGCAGCTGGTTTGTCTTCGAAGTCTAGATCGTCTATGTTCTGAGCCGGCTTCTTTATGTCCTTCTTGATCTCAAGCGGCTTCGCAGCTGGTTTGTCTTCGAAGTCTAGATCGTCTATGTTCTGAGCCGGCTTCTTTATGTCCTTCTTGATCTCAAGCGGCTTCGCAGCTGGTTTGTCTTCGAAGTCTAGATCGTCTATGTTCTGGGCCGGCTTCTTCGCGTCCTTCTTGATCTCGAGCGGCTTCGCAGCTGGTTTGTCTTCGAAGTCTAGATCGTCTATGTTCTGAGCCGGCTTCTTTATGTCCTTCTTGATCTCAAGCGGCTTCGCAGCTGGTTTGTCTTCGAAGTCTAGATCGTCTATGTTCTGAGCTGGCTTCTTCGCGTCCTTCTTGATCTCGAGCGGCTTCGCAGCTGGTTTGTCTTCGAAGTCTAGATCGTCTATGTTCTGGGCCGGCTTCTTCGCGTCCTTCTTGATCTCGAGCGGCTTCGCAGCTGGTTTGTCTTCGAAGTCTAGATCGTCTATGTTCTGAGCTGGCTTCATCGCTGATCTCGAGCGGCTTCGCAGCTGGTTTGTCTTCGAAGTCTAGATCGTCTATGTTCTGAGCTGGCTTCTTCGCGTCCTTCTTGATCTCGAGCGGCTTCGCAGCTGGTTTGTCTTCGAAGTCTAGATCGTCTATGTTCTGGGCCGGCTTCTTCGCGTCCTTCTTGATCTCGAGCGGCTTCGCAGCTGGTTTGTCTTCGAAGTCTAGATCGTCTATGTTCTGAGCTGGCTTCTTCGCGTCCTTCTTGATCTCAAGCGGCTTCGCAGCTGGTTTGTCTTCGAAGTCTAGATCGTCTATGTTCTGGGCCGGCTTCTTCGCGTCCTTCTTGATCTCAAGCGGCTTCGCAGCTGGTTTGTCTTCGAAGTCTAGATCGTCTATGTTCTGAGCTGGCTTCTTCGCGTCCTTCTTGATCTCGAGCGGCTTCGCGCTGGTTTGTCTTCGAAGTCTAGATCGTCTATGTTCTGAGCTGGCTTCTTCGCGTCCTTCTTGATCTCGAGCGGCTTCGCAGCTGGTTTGTCTTCGAAGTCTAGATCGTCTATGTTCTGGGCCGGCTTCTTCGCGTCCTTCTTGATCTCAAGCGGCTTCGCAGCTGGTTTGTCTTCGAAGTCTAGATCGTCTATGTTCTGGGCCGGCTTCTTCGCGTCCTTCTTGATCTCGAGCGGCTTCGTGGTTAGTGAATTGCTCTTAATTTAATTAATTATTGAATCGGCTGCTTATTCGGCTTCTATTGATGGTATTTTCATTTTGTTAATAACGAGGCTTTAAGCTGGCTATTTTGTAAGTGGTTCAATCGGGTCATCATCAAATGGATCATTTTATATAAACTTTTGACCAAGATCTGGTTGAGCAGTAGGTTTTAGCTTCTTTTTAAATCTATCTTTTAGTTATGATGCTGACATATTTGGTTTTTCGCCTAATGTTATTTCTTCTTTCTATTCTGGAACTGGTATTGGTGCTATAATTGGTTCGGGAATTTATTTTTCTACATTGGGTGATATGATATTTTCTTTTGGTTATTGCATTTATTGTTGTTTCATGATATTGTCTATTACTTCGCTAGTTGATAGAGAATCAGCTGTTTTTGATGGTTCTCTCTTTAGTTTGTTTTTAAATCTGTCTTTGAGTTGAGATGCGGATATGCTTGGTTGTATTTCAGCTTTTTCTTCTGTTTTTTCAATCGGTTTAGTTTCTGGTTCTTTCTTTATTTCTGGCACAGGTGTTTCTTTTTGTATAGTGTTCTGTTCTTTCATGAGTTTTTCAATCATTTGTGATGCGGTGAGGTTTTCTGGTGTCTTTTGCGCTTTCATTTTATTTTTGAGTCTGTCTTTGAGCTGGCTGGCCGAGGTGCTCGCTTGAATGTCAACTTTTTCATCTTCGTTTTAATTTGTTTTTATTTTGTTCAGCATTATTTATTTCATTTGTTCGGTTTGTGGTTTAATTTCTTCTTCCGGTTCCAAATCGAACTTTTGAACGCTGATTTCTTTGGGGAACGCGCTCGTGTGGACCATTTGCTCGTCGATTAAGCCGTCGAACGGGTCGTTTTGAACGTGTTTCTGGTTCAAATTCAGCTGCTCCATCTTCATCTTTAGCTTTTCTTTTAAGGCTGATGATTGGAGGTTTTGCTTTTATTGTTGGGGTTAGATTTGTGGCGGTTGAGGGGGAATTGTTGAGGGGGAGATGACGGTGCTGGGCTGGCTCTTGGCGATGGTTGAGTACTTGTCCCTAAGGGCGGACTATCTGTTGGTGTAGAGCTCGTTCATGCTGAACTCGCGCTTGGTCACGTCGGATTTGTACGTTTCAAGAGGGGCGATCTTGTTCGCGGTCTTCTTCAACTCCTCTAATTATAACTGCAGTTTTTCAATTTGAGATTCGGACTTCAGGACCTCCGCCTCGAATATGGACTCGGTTACCACATTCTCCGTTACCAACTTCAAATTGCAGATGTACACACCTTTTTTATCAGCCTCGAAGCTGAGAACGAACTAGTCCTCCACCTGCTTCAGCTAGAAATGCTTCGAACCAGTTTTTATCAACTCACAATCGCGAGGAGATGATATATTCAGTACAATCTATAGTATCTCCGATTAACGCACCTAATACTTCGAAGTTGTCTGAAACACTTATTATAAAGGCTGGTGGCTTGACCTACTCACATCTATCGAAGTATGTTCAACGCGCGATAATGAAGTTAAAACAGAATCTGGAGAGCATTAGGTTGTAATAGCGCGATGTTTATCTATCAGCCGCAAAAACGCTTACGCTGAATATTATTTATACTCCACATAATTCCTTTGTAAAAATAAAGCTATTTCTTAATTTGTTGCTTTGGGGCAATTGGCAATACGACTACGTAGTAATTGCGAATTCATGTTTTAGGTTTGGAGCGGATTTATTTTGCTAATAATATTATGAATATTATATATTTAATAATTATTGAAAGCTATATTTGTAATATTTACGCGCATTGAATAACACTAATTATAACTGACCTAACTCTGTCCAAGTATAATGTAAACTTATAAACTAACTTGCTGAAGAGAAGAAGAAGTACCAGGAAATCGCCAACGGTGACCGCATCGACGACACTCTCAGCCAAGACCCAATTCCAGTTGAAGAAGACAACGAACTGATCATCAACGCCGACGGCACTGGCTGCGTTTTCCAAGGCATCCCACTCAACTACGTCAACGTTGACTTCGTTCCAAAGCCAGTCAGCGAGCAAAACGAAGAGAAGAAGGAAGTCAAGGAGAGAAGATCTCTGAAGGACAACGCCAGATCCAAAAACCTCTACGAAGTGGACGAAGACGAAGAGAAGAAGGGCCAAGAAGACCAAAAGCTTGACGAACCAGAAGCCAAGCAAGAAGACCAGGACTCCGGCGAGAAGAAGAAGGACCCACTCAACACATATGTCCTCGCCTTCTGGAACCCAAGACACAAGAACTTCCAGCAGAACATCGCTTCCTTCCTCGAACTCTCTGACCCACAGACCCTCAAGAAGCTGCACGAAGAAAACATGCAGTTCACCCCAGAACACAAGGGCGAAGGCGAAGAAAACGTGAAGGAAGTGGACGACAGACCATACCTGAAGCTCTTCACTTGCATCCAAGGCACCAGACAAATCACCCTGAACAGCTTCGAGAAGAAGATCCCCAACTTGATGGAGAACTCCAAGGTCATCTTGGACAACGACTGGCTCTACACCAAGATCGACGCCCTCCACCAGATGTACAAGGACCAGGACGAAGTCGAGAATGGAATCGGTATATTTTATATTTACAACAGACAATTCAAGCAAATATTCGAAAGCAACAACTTTGAGCAACTCAAGGAAATTGTAACTGAAAGAGGAAAGAAGAGGAAGCCAGCTTAAATTGCCAACCAGTGATCAATCTTTACTTAAATATAGCTCTAGGCATTTACACATTCGTTTTCATCAAGTCCAATTGTTAGATTCTTAAAACCACAATTTGAACCAAACTATTTGCTTTTCTAATTATATATGTATAATAAATAATAAAAGCAGAGTATTATTCCACTTCACCACAAATGAAAGGAAACTAGGCAATGTGGATATGTAAGTCAGAGTAAATACTTGCTAAAACCTTCATTTATAACGATATTTCCCAACACGGGGGTTATATGGTGTTGTAGAAAGTGTATAATTCAATAAGCAGACTTTATTTATGATGTTTGGTATTTTTTACTAAATCGTAACAACATTGAGAAATTTACATGTACTATATCAATAATACTAAAGTTATAAGTTAAATTTATACTTGAAATAAAAATATATTGTACTTTCAGTTCTAATTATTTTCAGTTCTTCGGCGTATGTATTTGAAAACACACATAAACATAATTGGATAGAACATGAAGCTATGATATATTGGTGTTAAATCATGTAGTTTGTAATAGTTTTAAAAGTATATAATAACATAAATCTAAACTAATACAGGTTTATTCTTGATAAATAAAATATCAAAACAAGCATTTATTATATTTTGAATAATTATTTCACACCATAATGATAAAGGATGCTTGTTGTTAATAAACAAATACTTGCGATACAAATCCGTATGATTATACGAAACATTTAGATATAGTAGATACTGCAACATTAGTAGTTGGATTCTTGATTCTAGCTGGCACTGTTGTATCAATTATTCCAATGAATATTAAAATTGTAATAACAAAAAAAGTCGAAGGTATATCATTCACCTTACTTATATTAGTGATGTATAATCAGTGGTCGACAATTGTGAATTACATCATGGCTGAGTTTTCTAAAATAATGGCTTGCACAAACTCGATTTCTAAATGCTGGACTAACATGATATCCCTTTACCAAGCCATTGCATAGTTTATATTTTACTTTATCTTAATCAATCAATACTTATATTATGAAGTAAAAGAACTAGGTAAGACTAAAATTTTCAAAAGACATTTAATCCTTTATTTAGTATTCATAGGATTCTTGATATTGACCATACCATCGTTCACTGTTCCAGGCATATATTATGGCCCATGTAATGCGACATATACTGCGTTTGCCTTAGTATTTTCAATAATAGCTGTTGTTTCTGATTGCATTGCCTGGATTCCACAAATTTACGCAACTTACAAGCTAAAAGCAGTTGGTTCGTTCTCTATCAGTGCAATGTTGATGTAGTGTCCTGGGTGTGCAATAACTTTAATAGTAGCCATAATGTCTGGAAATCCGTGGTATACTTGGATAACTTGGATTGTAAGTTTTGTCCTTCAATTCATTCTATGCTGGCTGCTTATTAAATATTATTATTAGGCTAAGCACTAAACAATTAAGCAAATTCAAAATAGTATTCAAAACCAAGAGTTATTAACTGACGAAGTCCCAGAAGAGTATATGTGATATTAATTTTCAAAATATAAACTTTGTTCACTGATCAAAGCCGTGATCTTCTTCACCTTCTGCATGAGTTTCGGCATGTGTTTCAGCGTGAGTTTCGGTGTATACTTATTCACCTTAAATTTCTCCTTCAACTTGCATTTCACCTTCGCCTTCTTGAATGTTTTGTTAGGTACCGTCAACGTACTGATTTTCATATTGCACCTCTCCTTCACCTTCTTGTTTAGTCCCGTCTACATATTGATCTTCGTACTGAACTTCGCCCTCTCCTTCTTGTTTTGTGCCATCCACGTATTGGTCTTCGTATTAAACTTCTCCTTCTCTTTGTTCGGATTCTTGTTGGACTCTGTTTGATTTACGGGAGTTTTCACCGCGTTCGCGCATTGATTCTTGTTTAATTTGTGGGGAATATTCGTCCATTGGTTCATCTCCTTCAATATCCAACTCAACATGAATTGCATCAAAATTTTCGTCAAAAGCATATCTAACTGGGCCACATTGAATAGCTAACCCAGAAGTAATATGACTGTACAGTTTAAGAGTTTTAAAAAGTTTAAATCCACTCAATAAAGATTACATTTCTGACATTATGATAGATGCGGATTTTAATGACATGATAAATAAACTATAAAAGTAACACATTATTTAATTTCCCACACCATGATACATTTTTACTAACATACTAAGTCACATTAAAAATGCTTTCAACAGCTGATACGATTACCTACAGATATGTATTTAATGAATTAGATTACTAGTAAAAAGGATCGTTATCTCTACAATAATTATAATAAGCTCTTCAATCACTTGATATTGCTTTGAACTAAGATCAATTAAATCGTATACTTAGAACAATTGACAGAAATAATGATAACTAAATATAATTCAACGAATTTTGCTAACTGTTATATATTTGCAATTACGCTGATCCGACAGATCCAATTCAAGTGCTATTTTTTGCAGCCGATGAAAATTTTAATGGTAAAGTTGATAAACAAGAGCTATATACATTATTTAAAAAGTTGAATATCACAGTAAACACAGTTGATGTTGATAGATTGTTCAAAAAGTTTGGATAAGAGGAACTGACATACATTTAATTTAAAGAACTAATCAATAAGTTAAAGTGAATTGATATGTCATTGTATTATAATATTTATTTTGATTTATTGATATTATTAAATATTTGGTTCTATTCACTTTGTAAATTTCTTTAGCTCTTATTAGTCTATGGCCAACTACATGGTATATTCATCAACATCTTGAGTGAGTTAATTTTGCAGGCTTTTCTTGTCAAGCAAAACATAGTTATTTCCTATTTGGTAGAACCCTTCACTTTATACTTGCTCATAGGCGTCTTTGATGAATTATATATTTTGTGTGTTAATAACAGTTGCGTTTTTCAGTTCTTCTGCGTACAGATGTGTGCTTTTATATGAAGTTGTCATTGAGGAGTGGAATTTCAGATGATTGAGACTGGGATTGTAAAGTACGCTTGTTTGCAGTACACGCATAGTACCTGCTCTATTTGCGCTCCTTCTAGGCAATCTTTGTGAAAGAGGCTTCCACAACAGCTGGTGATTTGGTATTCGCTTGGTCCGTCACACCACTGGATGTATTTAACGTTGAAGTCGTCGTAGCAGATGCAGCATGACGCGTTTTGCCTCTTGCGTGCCTTCTCAACACCCTTATAAATGCTCGCATCCTTCAGCTTGAGGTATTCGTCGAACAACTAGTTTGCTCTTTCGGTTTCAACCTCGAACTGGTAAATTCCCTTATCAAATTCTTCGTTAATATGTTGTTGGACGACATCGGACATGGCCGTCATCTACCTCAGTTTTGAGCTGAACTCTCCGTTTGAGAGAAGTTTAAGGGAGTTCTTGATGTTATAGGCGAGGTAACGACGTGCGTAAGACTACAAGTAAATAATGGTAAGTTTGTAATTCTACTTTAGAAGAATCTCGGATTTTATAATAATGCAGTGTTGGCGGCACACTAAGCAGGTTGATTTGGACTGTGGATTAAATTGCAAAAATTATAAATAGCATTTCTCGTGAAAAGTGTGCCTACAGCTAGTTAGCAGCTGCGCTTCAGCACCAAAAGTGCAAAAACAAGCTGGACAAGTTCTCTCCTTGCGTGCAAGTACAGTTCTCTCAATAATTTTCCACTCGTGTTCAGATGGAACATATATTGCCGGCTAGTTGGTAATTTTTCGGAACTCTTTCTCTTCTTACACTGCTTTTACTTATTACTCTTTTGTAAAGTTCTAAAGAATTTTTGGCGGTTTCATACCATATCTTTCCTGATTGAGCTTGAAATATGTTTTATTGTTCTATACAATGTCTTTATCCACTTATTTCATCAATTTTTTAAGCATATGACTTGACATGTATTCTATAATTGGAAATGGATAATTTAAAAAGTAGTTGAATTTATACTCATCGAGTATGTGTTAGAGATTAGTAATTTTCGCTTCAGAATGGCTTGGACACAACTAACGGATCCTATAGACTAAGACGTAGAATTACTAACATATCCAGAATAATTGATAAATTAATCAAAAGTTCTACTAAAATAGTGTACAGACTATCATTTTTGGAGAGCTGATGACTCAGCAAATTAAGACCTTGGTATTATTGCATGTGCGTAGACAGGCCGTTACTGGTCTGTGCTGTCTGTGTCAACACTTGGTCTTTCAATATATCGTGATGCATTTGAAACCTGTGACACAATGTAAATTATCGCAAAAGTACTTGGTTAAGAAATAGCACCAACAGCTGTAAAATCCAAGGGATGTATGTGCGGCGCAGCTCCTCCACCATACGAAGTTCAAAAATTATCAGCTAGCAAAGGCGAGCAAGTAGTTTCAGATTTTGTACAGGATTTAATAAAAGGATAACGTGTTCATAAAGCCGGTTTAGTATTCTAACAATAACCGGATGAAAAAGAGGAAACAATAATGGCTAAATAAACTGAATCTTCAAAGTTGATAGTATTTTATAAGGCTCTCGGTGAATTAGTCAATTTGCAAACACACACAGGTTATAATGGAGATACTGGTAAATTTAACGCCGAAGTTATTTATGCCAAAATCAATGAACACGAACTTCTTTACCATTTAGTGACTAAACTTCCATATAAAGAAAAAGATGATCAATAATTAGAAAGAAAGAGACATATTGGTAATGATAACGTTATAATTGTACTGAGAGAATTCGAAAGCGAATAATTTGAACCTGATGACTTTATTACCTCGCATTAAATTAAAGTTTACTTAGTATTTGATGTTATTGAAGAAAATCAAAACGATTTATTATTAAAAATAAAAATGTATTCAAGAGGCGTTAACTAAGATTATCTAAAATGTAAAATCACTGAAGGTTGGCTAATGGATGAAGGAATGCTCGAAAATATTAATATTTTAATAACAAATGCTTGCTTAAGTGCGTATACTGATCCAGAATTAAATAGAAGACTTAACGCCAAATGGAAAGTGTTGTTAGAAAAAGCTATCCAGTGAAATGACACATCTATCTATAAATATTGCAATATCTATTTATATTTTTTGTTATGTATTCGATCGATTATCTATTAAAATACACCAAAATACATCAAATTAACCACACCACACCGCCAAATGAGTCTGTTGGAGTAAATAGCTGCAAAGAGACTCGGAATTGAATTATCTGATTTAAATTAGTAGCAGTCAGAGAAATATCTCAAAATTTATAAAGATCCTTTAGTGGCATCAGAAATCACGTCTTTGCAACATTAATTGGCAATTTAGCTGCGAAAATAAATTTAAGAAGAGGTGATAAATATTTAAACGAATGGGCTATAGAAGGGCGAGTTCATCCTAAACAAGAGAAATGAGGAGTTGTTGCAGTATTATCACGATGAGTAAAATGTAACAATAGTTGCAGCGGACGTGCACGGGTTCTTGAAGCAGCTTTAGGCTGAAAAGTGCAAAATGCAGGAGTTAATCAGGGAATCGGATAAGTTCGAGCAGACCATGAGGAAGTACGCAGAAAAAGAGGAGAAGAAGACCATAAAGGTGAACGCGCAAACAAAAGACGACCCAACCGACATAAAAGAGGAGGCGAAAACGATTGAAAACGAAAATGACAAGGAGAACAAGCGCATCGAGCGCCTGAGGCAACTGGAGAAGGAAAACCAGCTCAAAGTGAGCCAGACGAAGCAGAAACTGGACCAACGACTACAACAAGCCGATTTGATAAAGGAAAAATCCCTGAACGAGAAGAAACAGGTTTACAAAAAACGGGTTCACAGTTACAACGACAAAGCCGAGCGAATCCTCCAGAACAAGGAGCTACTCGAATATCAACGCCTGTAAAAGGAACTGGACTACCTAAAAGAGAGCCAAAAATCACCAGTTCCAGTTGAAATTGAAGAACAAACAATGAAGGACACAAAAGAAAGGCTCGAAAAAGTTAAATAGCACAGGCAAGAGGAGGACCAGAAAATGTTCGAAAAAATAGAAGAAAAGAGAAAACAACTCGAAAGCATCACACTCAAAGTTCAAGAGCAGAAGAAAATTAAACTGGAAAAAATTCAGCTCAACTGCCAGTAACTGGAGCGCAAACAACAAAAAGCACTTGACTACAAAGAACAACTCATGCAACAAGAACTATACGAAAAGAAAATCAAAATGAAAATAAACACCGAAAACGCAGAAAAACTCAAAGCAAAAGAAGATAAAAAGAAAATGGACCAATACAAATAAACAGCAAGCATTCAAGCCAAAAAGAAAGATGATATCACCAAAGAAAGAATAGAAATGATCACCAAAATGGAAGAAATGCAAAAACAAAGAATGCTCAGAGAATTCGGATCTGACGTCGGAGATAAATTACACAAATGCCAATAAGAGATTTTATAAAAACGAGCACATCTATTGGCGCTGAAGCACCAAGCTCAATTTATATGTGATTAAGAGAAAAAAGCTGAAATAGAAAAATAAATAATGATTGTTCGCCAGGAAATATCAAGTTTTAAGTGATTCTATTGTGCGTTATAAATTAGTATATCTGTGGTATAGCTGCAATTTGATTTGTATGAAATTTTTTATATTTTGCATTACTTTTGTTTTAGCCATTGCGTTTATGACAATATTATTTGAAATACTATATAGAATGTATTTTACCACTCCAATTTTTCAATGTAAAATATATAAGATCAAGTAGATTAACCACAGGAACAAATACGTCCTTCGTTTTCAGATTAGCTTTTGAGTTAATAATGGAAAGAAAGAAAAGCTGCACTAGAAATAGTATTATCTAATCCTGAAAATTTAGAAATGTAATAAATATTTTGGGGAATGTCACCATTATTGCTCAAAGAGACTAATATTCCGTGCTTGACAATAATTTTGTAAGTGGTGTAATAAAATTATGAGAGAATACCGATTACACACTTGCCATAAGTTGCTGATGTTCTTATAAACTAAAATGCATAAAACTAAAAAACCACAATTCATAAGATGGCCGAAGACATTATATTAAAAATATCTGCCCACAATGCCAAAATTATTCTAGACGTTATTATGCAAGCTTTAGAATCAAAATTAAGTAAAACTGTGAAAACCGTATTGCAATTACTATAATTACTAGTGTTACAATAAAAAGAGCTTAATTAAATAAAAATGACAGATTTTGCATTTGCATTAATTAATGTCTTACAGTCCACTGATATCAATATTCGAAAATCTGCTATTGAAGTTGCTGATTTATTATTAACCACTAGTGAAGATTAATAATCTGATCTATTAGTTATTTTCGAATAAAGTTTACCAAAATAAATATTCAATTAAATTATTAACTAATTAATCGCTGAACATGTATCAGATGATGAGTTAACTAATCTTTTATAATCGAAATCAGAAAGAATAACATCACCAGTTAAAAAGCCCATATCTCCATAAAAATAATAATTATAACAAAGAAACTAAAGTTAAAATTAGCTAGGTTAATCACGTATTATCACAGAAGAAAAGGTACTTTCGTATCCAGAACCGTTATAGATGTAATAACTTAATTGGAAAGATAAAAAACAAATATTAGATAGATTAGCTGAAGATTTTTAAGCTCCTTCCACAAGCTAACCGTCTGCTGAATTTTGTAGATAATTGCGTTTATTATTAGATTCAGAAACGAATACAGTTTGCACAAATAGTATTATAAAATTATTTGGACTTATGGCTTAAAATATTTAAGGCTTTAAATATATTCGATCTAGTTTTTAAGGTCTATTTACTAAATTGAAAAATAAGTAATGTAGCTAATAAGTTTAGTAAAGTTTGTAAGAATTTATTGGTCCTATTAAATTATAAGAGTTAGTAGATTCAGATATTATTCCTGGTTTACAAAAAGCTGAAACACGCATGGAAGCAGCTATATTTATTCGAAATGCTTTGTATTTTGATCAATTCAATAAACCGAAAATTGAATCAATTATCCGTGATCTAACAATATTTAAAAAGCTGATTTTGTAATTAGTACAAGTAACAAATGATTCCAATTTATAAAATCGGTAAGCAGCTGCCGACGCTCTAGCTTAGGTTATAAAAGTTCACATAGGTGGCCATCCTTACACAAAAGATATATGGTCAGTTGTAGGAACTTGCTTTTTAGTAGATATACCGTAATCAGTAGGCGATCTAATAGCTATTTTGTAAAACGCTTAAAATTGCACAAAGAACACCAATGACTATCGAAGAATGATACTCGTAGTATAAAATGTCGTTTAAGAACTGAACCAATATTAAATATAACCGGAGTCTGATGTTGCATAAGCGTTTGGTTTTTCATAACAAATATACTGTAAGTAAGAATTATTAAATCCAACAATTTAAGTACAAAGTTAATAACCTAAGAGAATACCAACTTTTACAGATTCAGTAGATACCAAAACTATTGTTCAACAATAATAATACGATGAAAGACAGTAGTTATTTAATGATTTTAGCAGAATGAAATCACCTGGCGTTCCATTAAAATAAAAAATAAATTTAGAGTTAGAAATAGAGTAATTGGCCCAGTCTATGAAAGAATAAAGTTAAATATGTGACATGTTGCTAGTTGATCACTAAATTGATTTACAACTTTCATTGTAGTAATATGTTTAACAAGTAAATAATTTAGAGCACGATTGTTTTGAGAATTTAAATAGTGCTTTAATATAAATTTTAGAATATAACGCTAATTAAGTACAAATATATTTGGATGCTACAATAAATTTTGTTATAAATAATTTAGCATAAGGAGATTAAGTTACATTTGTCGAAGGATCTTCAATATTAATTGGACTAATTGACAAGTATAAAAATAATTTCCACCCATTATCATTAATTAAATATTTAGACATCCTACTATTTAGAATTTAAGATAGTGACATTATTAACTCAATTTATGATTTCGTTAGTGCTTCAACTAAGGTATTTGGAATGTAAATTATTATATATTTTGTATAAAAATATGAAGAAGAACATTTCATTATTTAAGAACTTACAAAACTTCTTATTAGTCAAATAAATTAATTCTAATTATAAGGATTAGAATACTCACAAAATATAATTTATGAAGCTTCTTCTAAATGCAATTTATCTAATTTTATATTCAAACTTCTAGAATCCAACATTGATTTGGATTTACTTAATTAATTAGTATCTGGAATATGTTCATCATTACCCAATGCTTAGCAATTTATATAGTAATTCGAAAATAATTAGATATTTAATAAAATTCAAATAGATATTGTATAACTACCATTAAATCGTGTTTTATTCCCAATATACAAAAAAGGCATTTAAGTATCTGAATAAAAAACCAAAAAGAGTATACCTACAATATCCTCAATGTAAAATTCAATAGTGAATATGAATACTAAAAGTAATATCGATTTAGAAAATGAAATTGTTAATGCAATTTAAATTAATACAAAACGATAAATACCATCTGTGAATACAGTAGTATAACAGCCAACTATTTAATAGTAACCATCTGTTAAACCGAAAACACAGCAAAAATTAACTAGAATTTACCAAACAGAGATTACAGAGGAAATACCAAACATTGTAGTAACATCTAAAAAGGAAACACCTCCTCCAGATTTCGCTAGAATGAGAATAACAGTTAGAAATCAATAGCCATCCAATACATTACTCGAATATATAAATATTTACCCAGTTCTAATTTAAGACTTTATGGATTATAGCAATGCGTTAATATTAGCAAATATTGAGAATTCTAAACCAATATATAATCTTGAGTTTGAACATATTCGATAATAATGTGAACTTCTATGTTATAAATTAATGGAAGCACTTGATATTTCTGATAAATTACTCGTAAATTGCTTTTCATCTGGTTTTCTTTTTGTTGCTTCTGATTCTTCCAATTCAGAAATTTTCTTACAATAACTTAATTAGTTAATAGGTGCAAATGATTTCTTTTATGAACTTGTGTTGCGTTATTTAGTGTATTTATTAATTGATTATTTGGAAAATAGGCAATCTAGTTCATTAATTCTAAGCGCTTTTTCAATATTTAAGAACTGCAAAAACTCTCATGTTAATCTTATATTAATACAATTAATATTACGATATGGGGCTGTTTCAATGATTATTGAATAATATCAATAATTTGAATCACGACAAATAAAATAATTATTAAAATAAATATGTACCAATTCCGATCCTGAATTTTTTGCAGAACTTGAAAATGTTATTTATAATGAAATAATTGCACTAATTCCATTATAAACTTCGAGATTAGACTTAAGTCTTATTTCAAGTTATATAGTAATATTAAACGACTATATTTCAATACCAAGTTAAAAATTTGTAAGTGCTACTGCTTAATTCATTAATAAACAAAATTAATCTGAAATAATGCTCACAATGTTATAATTGTTAAAGAAAAACTCCTAGATATAAGCACAAGATCTAGCAGAATTGCCATAATAAATGTTATAAGAATTGTTCGTTTATCCGAATGAATAATTTGGAATATATGCTGATAAATTTTTAAGTACACTGATAAATGATGTTGATACTGAAACATAAATTACGACAATGAAATAAATGATATTATATGCAAGGGATCATCGATAAGCAGTGCATACAGAAATAATTTTCAGAATATCAACTAAAATTAATAAAATATTAGAGGTTTATGTCTCAACCAATCAATCTGAAATTAATTTCAGATTATTAAAATATGCTGCTTTATTGCATATTGAAATGCTCACAGATGAATAAAGTCATAAACATTTATCTGTTTCATTATTGGCACAAACCCTAAAATTATCAGCATATTTCGTACTTATATATGGCTAATAGCACGTTTCTGATGATGCTATCGTGAAATTAAAAGAAGTCACTGATAATTTCCAATTAGTTTTACAACGCATTCAACAAATTTCTCCATTATTATAATTTTAAACTTGCCTATTAAGCTTATCTAATATTTGTAATTAATTTTTATTTGTTCATTCTAATACTAGCTTTGACGATTTTGAATTTTTGAATTAATTTTAAACTTAAATGTTAGTCAAAAATTTGTTAGCGTTATCAAATACTTAGATAGACTAATTAATTTTAAAACGCATCTTTTGTTATACAGCAGAATTATTTTCATTTGTTTTCTCTTAATATTAATAAGCAGCTAATCTTTAATTACCTAGCAAATAACAAATATTACTAATGATATCAAGTTAGGTTCAAACTTCATCTGCAGCTTTTGATGACTTATTAAATACTATATCGAGTAAAACAAAGATCGTTTAAAAAGAAATTAAATTATTTTTCAGATTTGTAAGAACTTTTTGTGAACAGTATTTACAATTATAAGAGGATTTTGGTTATCCAGAATATGAAATAATGCGTCAAGCCGTAACCGAGCAGAAAGGCATGTATTAAAGCGTTATACAACCAGCTCCACTACAAAAGTAAAAAGTAGTGCAAGTAGATTAAAAATTAGTAGCTTTGTTGAAACAGAATATTGAGCTCTTGAAAAAGAGTCCAGTGTTGACTTTAACAACTATTCAAAGTTATATCAAAAATAAACCAGAGGAAGACTTGTTCAATGCCATGAACGCTTGT
The DNA here is from genome assembly GCA_963988835.1 of Hexamita inflata. Classification (NCBI taxonomy): domain Eukaryota; phylum Fornicata; order Diplomonadida; family Hexamitidae; genus Hexamita; species Hexamita inflata. The sequence goes on along the minus strand of CAXDID010000406.1, from coordinate 707 downwards.
GGTTTCAGTTAAAAATTGTAAGAAGATATCATTTATGGATTGGAAGCCACAAAAGCTCTAGACAACGAATTAAAATCATTGTTTGGATGAGAGTTTGATTTAAATATTTAATTAATACTATTAATTTAATATTTTTTTCGTTTTATATTATTTTTAATTTACTAATAATACTTAGAGTGACATAAAAATGTATCCTGAAGTGGAAATGACCTATTTTAAAGTGTCAGTAATAACTGTCATTAATAATTATTATAAAATGATATTGAGATAAGATTTGTTTGTTTTCGTTTTAGATGAAGATTGAATGATTACATTGAGCCTTTGTACGTGATAAGGTTACAATTAAGCAGTCATTTTATTATATTAATTAATTTCCCAATTTGTGATCCTTCATTTCCTTTATAATCAAAAAAGAAAAATAATATATTGATTCCTAGGGTCACTTCATGGCTTCTTTAGCGATTTCTTTCATCACGTCGTCCCAGCCTCTGACTCCGATTTGTTCGACGACTTTCCCGAACAGGCGTTGATAGAACTAATTGCTTTGCTCGAGTGCGTCAATTCTCGTTTTCATTGAGTTTATCTGCTCTTACTGTTTAATGATCATTTAATACTGGTTATCTTCTGGTATCTCCCTCTGGAGTGGAATATTAATGTCTTCATCTTTTTGGAAGAGGTTAAAATTCTGCTGGTTCTTTAAAACGAAA
>CAXDID010000403.1:0-19598 GCA_963988835.1 Hexamita inflata | reverse complement strand
GAGACGCTAATCCCTGTGAGAAAACTTGACACGAATAAGATTTATATATATATATATAACAAATAAGATTTATATTAAGTTATTATTGAAATAGTATTTAGCACAGTAGTATTTATGTTATTTTCGAATTTTCAACGAATTTTTTCTGGTTCATGTTTTATTACACCTATAATTATTTAATATAGTGAAAATAAATGTATCTGATTGCAGTATTTTGAAATTGCAAATAGTGTATACTAAATACTATCAAAAATTCGTAAGAAAAATATTGGTTATTAATTATGGATTAGCTAAATATATTTTATAAAATTTCTAAGATTTTCTAAATATAAATACAGAAATTGAAATTATTGTATTTTCGATATTTGCTATATAATATTACTTGTGAACACTTCACCACCTCCAATGATATTAATCTGCAATTCTTTGGCAACTCAGTCTTTCAAGCAGTGCTTCTCTCCGGCGTCCACCATCGTGGGCAACAGGCTCACCAGGACGCTCGTCTTGAATCTCTACCCGAACCCGCTCATCAAGTTCATCCCCTCCGACAACATGTGTCAGGTGCTCGACGGGAAGCTGTCGACCGCCTTCATCCTCCTGAACTCCCCGGCTAACGGCAACCTCCAGCTGCCCCCGACCAATCCCGGGATCTCCTTCACATACAAGTTCAACAAGAACATCACCATCTCGTACGCCTTTCCAGACCTGGCTTCGTACGACCAGACCCTGGACGCGACCTTCGGCGGCTACAACCTGCTATTAGACAACGACATCCAAGTCACCGGCTCCGTGGCCGACGTCTTCCACACGCGCTCGAACCAGACCTCCTGCTTCTCGTCAGTCCGCTTCACCTACTCGCTGCCGGACAACTGGTACGCCTTCGAGGTCCAGCCGGTCTTCTGCTCCGTTTCAGCATTCTCGGTATTCTTCGAGTACTAAATCGGTGGAGTTTGGAAGAGAGTACCGGTTCTTCCCATCGAGCCGACAAACCCGTTCATCAAAATGAACGATTACAGCGCCGGCAACACCGCCTTCCTCGGCGTCAAGAGGTACGTGCTGGACTCAGCTTCGGCCACCGAGAGCGCGAAGTACAGCGCCGCCCAGAAAGCGGCCGTGCTGGCGATGATGAACGCCTTCATGGCCGACTCGACGGTGCAGATGCGCCTCAGCCTGGACTACCTGGTCCAGACCGTCACCGCCTCCATCACAGCCGTCGCGGAGTACACCTTCAGCGACAACGCCCTCAAGTGCCACGACACGATGGTGACGCGCTCTGGCGTGAACGAAAACGGGCTCATCTACAAGACCGGCTTCATGACCGTCATGCCCTGCCTCGAGATCCCGGCAACCGACCCCAGGTACGCCTTCGCCCAGGCCGTGAAGCAGAACACCGCCAGCGTCTTCACGAAGGTGCTCATCAAGAACGGCTCCACCGTGTACCAGTACAACCTCACGACCAACCTGGTGGAGTTCAGCCAGATCCCCATTGTCATGTACACGATCCCACAGCAGGACACGCGGACCCTCATCGACTCCGAGGCCGCCGCGAACCTGAAGATCCAGTTCTTCGCCGAGTTCCTGGACTCGACCGGAAAGCGCGTCTTCGACCTCAACACGGCGCCCATCGACCTGACGCGCACCTGCGTCGACAAGCGCATCCTCCACATCAGAGACCGGAGCAACGAGGTCGTGGCCTGGATCAAGAACACGGTCCCGCGCTGCAAGGCCAAGGCCGTCGTGAACGCGACCATGCGCTACATGGCCATCATCTTCGAGGACGGGCGCTACAAGGTGAACGAGCTGTACCAACTTGTAAACCTGAACGACTACGCGCTGCCGATAATCCCGATTGTTCACAACTGCTCGCACTCCCAGCTGGACAAGGCCACGTGCGAGAGCGTCCGCGAGAACAACATGAAGGTGGGCGTCCGGTCCAACGTGAAGTACTACATGGAGAGCGCCTCCGAGTTCTCCGAGCTCCACTTCGTGGTCTTCGACACCAGCAGGGGCGTGTGGGCCGCCACGTACATCATCTTCGGGGTGACTGGGGCTTTCTTGGTCGGCGTGGTTGTGTTCTTGTTCATACAGAAGAACAGAGAGTGAACTGCTATTTCGTGAAAGTTATACAAGTTTACATTTCTTGAAAGTCCAACCTCGACATTCAAGACAAAATAATATTTTGTGATAGTAATAGATTTAATAATGATTTAATAATGATTTATAATGTTAGAACTGAAAGAACCTTGAATAAGTGATCATAATATTTTATAATAATGTTATAAAAATATTATACTGTGTATAAATTTACTTTTTAACATCTTTTAACCATAATGTATTAAACAATTTTCGTGTTTCATTTATTATTAGTGATATGATTATGTTCTCATAATTTTAACACCAATTCTCTATCAAGTAGGCATATAACATATAGAACATATAATATATAGAACATTATATTATTTTTCCTTCTTCACTTCAAAATTTAATCTTACTACTTGTAGAACTTAATAGCATCTTCTGGTTCTTTGAAGTCCGTATTGTATATTTCATTCATTTTTTGCAAAAATATGGTAATTATGTTTTATTCGTCACCTTTGTTCATCATTAATTTAATATTAATGAAGTTGAAATTTAGGCATACCCCCAACCCTAACCCAAGTCCTAAAATTTTGTGACTTTGATATTTTATTTTGTAATATCACCAATAAGTGCTATTTATTACATTTTAGTTGTATTTTATCACTCAATCGCTTCATTTTCCTTGATATTTCCAGCTAATTACTATAAAACCAGCTAAATATACTGTGATGTCACAAATAATAGATTAAACGTTGCTATTTTATCATATTGATGATATTTATATGACTTAATATTGAATCTAACTTAATATGGCTGAAATAAACGGATTCAAACTATCAATAAATTATAATTTGTAGCTTTTAATCATATTTAAGAACGATACTTGCATTTATTACTAATTTATATAACTATTTGTCATTTATATTGCATGATGTTATTTATCAGGCTAAAAAATGTCATTTTAACTTCATTCAAAAAGTGGTGTGAAATTAAAAATTTAGCACATTTACAGCTAAATATTAGGGCAAGGGAAAATTAACAAAAAGGTGGACTAAACTGCTAGTAGGCTGGGTTAGGGTTGGGGGGGTAATACCGATTTTAATTATTTAATATGATACAAATTAGAGAACAGTATTTAATGTTAGTAATTTCTATTACTAATTTCTAATAGAAACTTAAGAGGAATGATACTTTTAGGGAAATCTAACAATCGTTATATACAAAGATTAGTACTTTAACCAATATTTTACCAATTAGTTACTAAAATATTTCTCTCTGCAGCGACGACCACCGCGCTCTCCACGACTTTCTGCTCCACGACCTTCGTTACATTATTTTCCCCTCTTTTGAAGTCCATAACGGCGCCCATAATTTTAAAATCCGTTCTCGTTTTGAAGACGAATTGGAAAACGAAGCAAAAATTCCAGATTATTCCAACCGCGAAAATGTGGTCTATTTGCCCCCCGAAAACTGCAAACAAGAACCAAATGCCCACTAGGGTAGTAATTATAATGGAGAAGGTTCTGATTAAGAGTTAATTTTTGGTGATGAACTTGGCGTTCGATTTTAGCGCGTTGGAGTTCTACCCGTTTAAACAGCAGGCGTACTTGGTGCACACACAGCAGCAGGAGCATGGGATGAAATCGCGCAGAGATAATAGTACAGAAGCGAGGATGAACATAGCTATGTAAAAAGCTATTACTATATATGACGTTAAATTACCGCTGTAATACGAAACTGTGTTCATCTCGCGATTTTTGTAATCCGCAAACTGGTATATAAGCAAGGGGCCTTCTTGGTCGGCGTGGTTGTGTTCTTGTTCGTGCAGAAGAACCAAGAGTGAACTATCATTTATAGTGAAAATTTTATATAGTATCTTAAATATTTCTTAAATTGGTATAATCACAACGCTTCTAAAAGTCTAAGATGTTTAAATTTTAGGTTGGGATCATAATAAAGATATTTTATGGCATTTATGATGCATTTTTAAACTCTTTCAGTGTATGGTTTTATTAGTATATGGTATTTTTAGCTAATATAATAATAGTTCGTATGTGTATTTCTTGAATAAATTGTGTTTAATTCACTTGTATCTTTTGTTGTATATTTATTCTTTTGTAAATTTTAAGTCAATACTTTATATGTTCATGTAAAAATATAGGATCTTTCCACTTCTATATTTATGTAATTTGTGCAAATTCTCTCTGTCGTAGTTAGCAAATCAGCAATTTCTATTGATTGCTAAAATTTATTGTTTAGAGCCACAAGCATAAGATATTGTGAAAAAGTTACATAGCTTGTTGATAAAACTGTTATGTTTGATACAATCATAACTGAAAGCTTTTCGTTTTTTGTAAATGTGGAAATAACAAAAAACTTGATATTAACTGCTACTATTTAGTCAAGTACATTTTCAACATTTGCGTAAACTGGAAATTTAATTGTTGAGAATTGCAAAATTGAAGTAACGTCAACTTCTTTGTCATCAGCATTGTTATCATTAGCAGCTTTACAGGTATTAATCATAGACTCTAGTTTTACGTGTACACTTACACCTATCTTGAATGACATGGTATCAGCAACTCTTGTTCTTAGTGCGTCTTAGTTATATGTCAATCGTTCACTATTATCTTCAGTTATGAATGCTTAGTCCGGAGTTTTATCTGGTTTCGTTGGCTACAGCCCAAAAACTTACATCACCTCCGTTTCAGCTACTTTTACCATTCAAGCTTAATAATGTGGGTCGATTTCAGCCAACGTAGATAATGCTCTTATTTTAATCTCCTTATCAAATATTTCAGGTTCAATTAACACCCAATTAACACCCACCACCTCCCAAGGTATTTTAGTTGGGAGTGGAAACAACGTTACTATTGACGTATCAGTTGATTCGTTGATCACCATTTCTGGCCCGTTCACAGATTTTAACACAAATATAAATAATTGCACTGGAATTTGTAGTTCAACAAATCTCCCAGTTTTTAAAGTTCTCGGCTTAGTTACAAGCAGTTCGGCCTTCATTTTCTCGACTTCAAGTGGACTCAGCGGCTCAAAAATTGTTTTTGAATCAAGTCTGAACATGATATTCACAGGTAACTTCTCCATAATATAGTACGTTGGAAATATGCAAAATATTAATATTCAGGGGCAATTTGGCGCATCTGGAGCAGTAAATAGTTATGCGAACATAATTGCAAGCAATATAACCACTTCAGTAACATTTATATAAATATAAATTCAAGTTAGTGTTCAAGCACAAAGTTTATGCAAATTGAATCTCATTTCAAATAGCGTTACTGCATAAATAACAATTAATTCATTGGTTGTAACAGGTACCTACTCAACAGTTTCTGGTGGTTTCAGTATGATTTAGTAAATATCTGCAAGCGTATATACACCTTATCAATCTTCAAATATAACAAATTATTAATTTTAAGGTACTATTTAAACTACTGCACCATCTTCACTCATCGCAATTAACGTATTACTCACAGATTTGACAATAATTAATTCAAATTTCACTGTGACATAAACTTTTAACATTACAAGCACATCAAGTATATTGATATAGAAATATAATTCATTTGCTGATAACTCAGGAATATTAATAGTTAACAATATTAAGGTAATGTAGTCTATTTCTTAAGACATTAATATAATTGCAGGTATTCTCTTCAACTAATTGTATAATACATAGATTGTATTAAATTATATTATTGTTTAATACTCCTCAAAATCTAATATCGTAAATTAATATTAGTAAACAATATTCGGAAGAGTTTTTTCCCCCAGCATTACCATCGCAAAATCAAAATTTGATCATTACATAAATGCAAATATTTTGCAAAGAATAGGATTGCTATCAGTGTCTATCTAGACTACAAGTGTATTATAAATTAATAATATTAAATACAGTCTGTGTGCTTCTAGTTCAGGGGATATATATCAGATGTGCGACTTTGGGTTGCTTGGAGTTTATACTCCTACTCTAGATTATTCTACAACTTAGGCAACAATTACAAATTCGACTTTAGAATCGAAGATAAATGTGTAAATAGTGAATCAAGCCCAAAATCAATATTTAGGTGTGCTTGCTGGTAAGGTCACAATGTAAATAACTGCATGTAACGTAAAGATTTACGATTCCTTTATAAAAGCTCCAACGAGTAAGTACGTTGGGATAATTGGTTCCATTACTAGCAAAACCAATTTTTCAAATTTGGATGTGTAAAATCTTTAAATCTCCGCGCTATCCTATTCCGGTCTCTTCGCCTACTTCTCAGGCCCAATAACTCTCTAAAACATTTCATTCCTGAATTCAAATTTATAAATTCAGTAGCCAAATGTGTATTCCGCTTCCCTTATCGGTACATTATATTCTTCGACTATTTCAATTACAAATATAATCTACAAGAACTTAAATTACACTACTCCCGCTCCATATTTAAGTTCCGCACTCGTTTTTGGCTCGTTTTACAATTCAATCGCTTTGATTCAAAACTGTAAACTCGCGGTTAACTCACCAAGTAACATTTATTTCTATTCGCAGTTAGAAGGAGGATAAATTGACGTCGTTTAAACGGCCGCAGAATTAACTGGAAACTGCTTCAATCCACTCTGCAGAGTAGCTTACTATGAAACTTCTGAGAAAGTTACTTATCAGTGAGATGATATCAAATTTAGATTTCAAGATCTCGTTGTGATTCATCATTCAAGCAATGATTTACCATTTATTATATAGTTTAAGATAAATAAACTTGATTGTTCTTGAAGCCTGATACAGTATATTATAACATAAAATATTAATTCAGTCCAAATTCTAAAGTTTTAATTCGGTCCAAAAAGCTATTACTCAACCAAAGAAAGTCATTATGCATCTATCAAGGGAATTCCCGATCTTTTCTTGATAATAATGTACGAAAAAATCAAATCCTGTGTACCCTTATAAAGAAGACGAAGCAAGCTGGATCACTCAAAAATTACCAATACACCTATCTTCGATAACATAACATTTTTGCATTTTCTTGGACTCTTAAACCTTCACCACTTCAATTAAAAAATTAATACTTGTTCCCATTTTTCAAATATTGGTGTGAGAAACGACACTATATAGAATTTATATTATTGTAGTACCTGTAATATATTTTAGCAAAATTGTACAAATTTAATTTGTGATTCATTTAGATATTTGAAAAGTTCTTTTTTCTTTGTTTTCTCAACAATGATTTTGTTTCATCCGGAACTATTCCTGTGATAGTTTAACTGTGTAGGCCTTTGAGATATAATGATGCTCTAGACGACTCATCTTATCTGCCCTTCAACTTTTCCGAAATCAAATTGTGTATTTCCTCAACCGTCAGACTTCAGCCGAGACAAATTTCAACGGTAGTGTTACTGGAACAAAAGCCATCGTTCTGAACATTGTGAGTTCGGTTGCTATCTTCTTTGCATTTGAGAAATTTTTAGTCCATGTACCTCTCATCACGATCACAGCCTTCGAAATCGTCTTTATTTATACTTTTTCTGAAAACATACTTCATCCAAAACTTATAACCAGACAATAAGACTTTGTGCTTTCATCGCTCTGAGTTCGACTTGGAAATCCAAGCTTTTTGAAATCTTCCTAACAACTATACGGCTAAGTCTATCCTTAGCATTATGTACGAGTTTCGGAAAGAGAATCATTTAAACTCGGTTTACTTCCATTTTGTATTTGGCGTTCAAAATTTCAAATGGTTATTTTAAGATAACTCAGAAGTGACGTTGTTATTCCCGGTTCTAATAAACTCTATATTTATTCAAGGTTATGAACAATGTTATTTAGAACAAAAGATCCAGGTAGATTCACAGCTATTGAGTTTCGTTATTTTATGAAATTCAGAAAGATCTCTAAATAACAATAACTTTAGATTTGCGTGGAGAATAATATTTAGACCAATATACTCATTGCATTATGGGTTAATTACATTTGATTTATAACTCATAAAATATGATCAAAATTTTGTCTCCTCCAATTTGCGGTTGTGGAGTGGAACCCTCATTTTACATGAAATTATTACAAATATATTCAACCTTATAACAGTATAACATCGATGTCTCGAAATGATTATTAGTTGATAACTCACTACACAGGATTTGATTTTTTCGTACATTAGCCTTTATAACAGCCGAATTTAGTAAATAATGAGCTTAAACAGTTAAAAATGAATGATGATGTACAAATCAAAGAAAAAGGAACAAACATTTTTAGGATATGGTTTTACTGGATAATTATGGTACTGGGTAATTATTAGTCTCTAAAAACTCGTGCAAAGCTTACAGAGTAAAGAAAAACGCAAGTCCAATTATCCCAGAAAGTAAAATATAAGCAACATGTCTCAAACTCATATTTGGCTTAATTTCTTGATTTTCATTTACTATGTTTCTAATTGATGTGTGAAATGAAAGGTAAAATTTAATTTCATAATTTATTATTGATTCCTTAATTATGATTGGATTCAATTTAATGTTAGTATATGGCTAATATCATATACTAATAAAAACATACATATATTTAATTAATTATAAAGTAGGTTAATTTATGTTAATTTAGTGCTACTTCATTTCATTCAAATTAAATAAGTGTAATAACATGATTTTCAAAAATCTATAAATATAAACAAGTATACTTACACATTTATTTATAATTATGAATCTGGAATACTCACTATTGAAAAATTATTGTATTTTTGATATAGAATAAATATTAGTACATAATAAATATCTTCACCACATGTTTTATTACACCTATAATTATTTAATATATTGAAAATAAATGTATCTGATTGCAGTATTTTGAAATTGCAAATAGTGTATACTAAATACTATCAAAAATTCGTAAGAATAATATTGGTTATTAATTATGGATTAGCTAAATATATTTTATAAAATTTCTAAGATTTTCTAAATATAAATACAGAAATTGAAATTATTGTATTTTCGGTATTTACTATATAATATTACTTGTGAAACACTTCACCACCTCCAATGATATTAATCTGCAATTCTTTGGCGGTTCAGTCTTTCAAGTAGTGCTTCTCTCCAGCGTCCACCATTGTGGGCAACAGGCTCACCAGGACGCTCGTCTTGAATCTCTTCCCGAACCCGCTCATCAAGTTCATCCCATCCGACAACATGTGTCAGGTGCTCGACGGGAAACTCTCGACCGCCTTCATCCTCCTGAACTCTCCTGCTAACGGCAACCTACAGCTGCCCCCGACAAATCCAGGTATCTCTTTCACATACAAGTTCAACAAGAACATCACGATCTCGTACGCCTTTCCAGACCTGGCTTCGTACGACTTGACCCTGGACGCGACCTTCGGTGGCTACAACCTGCTACTGGATAACGACATCCAGGTCACCGGCTCCGTGGCCGACGTCTTCCACACGCGCTCGAACCAGACCTCCTGCTTCTCGTCAGTCTGCTTCACCTACTCGCTGCCGGACAACTGGTACGCCTTCGAGGTCCAGCCGGTCTTCTGCTCCGTTTTATCCTTCTCGGTATTCTTCGAGTACCTGTAAGGCGGGATCTGGAAGAGAGTGCCGGTCCTTCCCATAGAACTGAACAACCCGTTCATCAAAATGAATGACTACAGCGCCGGCAACACCGCCTTCCTCGGCGTCAAGAGGTACGTGCTGGACTCTACTTCTGCCACCGAAAGCGCGAAGTACAGCGCCGCCCAGAAAGCGGACGTGCTGGCGATGATGAACGCCTTCATGACCGACTCGACGGTGCCGATGCGCCTCAGCCTGGACTACCTGGTCCAGACCGTCACCGCCTCCATCACGGCCGTCGCTGAGTACACCTTCAGCGACAACGCCCTCAAGTGCCACGACACGATGGTGACGCGCTCTGGCGTGAACGAAAACGGGCTCATCTACAAGACCGGCTTCATGACCGTCATGCCCTGCCTCGAGATCCCGGCAACCGACCCCATGTACACCTTCGCCCAGGCCGTGAAGCAGAACACCGCCAGCGTCTTCACGAAGGTGCTCATCAAGAACGGCTCCACCGTGTACCAGTACAACCTCACGACCAACCTGGTGGAGTTCAGCCAGATCCCCATCGTTATGTACACGATCCCACAGCAGGACACGCGGACCCTCATCGACTCCGAGGCCGCCGCGAACCTGAAGATCCAGTTCTTCGCCGAGTTCATGGACTCGACCGGAAAGCGCATCTTCGACCTCAACACGGCGCCCATCGACCTGACGCGCACCTGCGTCGACAAGCGCATCCTCCACATCAGGGACCGGAGCAACGAGGTCGTGGCCTGGATAAAGAACACGGTACCGCGCTGCAAGGCCAAGGCCGTCGTGAACGCGACCATGCGCTACATGGCCATCATCTTCGAGGACGGGCGCTACAAGGTGAACGAGCTGTACCAACTTGTAAACCTGAACGACTACGCGCTGCCGATAATCCCGATTGCTCACAACTGCTCGCACTCCCAGCTGGACAAGGCCACGTGCGAGAGCGTCCGCGAGAACAACATGAAGGTGGGTGTCCGGTCCAACGTGAAGTACTACATGGAGAGCGCCTCCGAGTTCTCCGAGCTCCACTTCGTGGTCTTCGACACCAGCAGGGGCGTGTGGGCCGCCACGTACATCATCTTCGGGGTAACAGGCGCCTTCTTGGTCGGCGTGGTTGTGTTCTTGTTCATACAGAAGAACAGAGAGTGACCTGCTATTTCGTGAAAAATATACAAATTTACATTTCTTGAAAGTCCAATCGACATTCAAGAAATAATAATATTTTGTGATAGTAATAGATTTAATAATGATTTATAATGTTAGAACTGAAAGAACCTTGGATAAGTGATCATAATATTTTATAATAATGTTGTAAAAATATTATAGTGTGTATAAATTTACCTTTTAACCATAATGTATTTAACAATTTTCGTGTTTCATTTATAATTAGTGTTATAATCATCTTTATCTCGAAATTTTAACACCAATTCTCTATCAAGTAGGCATATAACATATAGAACATATAATATATAGAACAATATATTCTTCCTTCTTCACTTCAAAATTTAGGCTTACTACATGTAGAACTTAATAGCATCTTCTGGTTCTTTGAAGTCCGTATTGTATATTTCATTCATTTTTTGCAAAAATATGGTATTTATGTTTTATTCGTCATTAATTTAATATTAATGAAGTGGAAATTTTAGGTATTACCCCCCAACCCTAACCCAAGTCCTAAAATTTTGTGACTTTAATATTTTATTTTATAATATCATCAATAATCGCTATTTAGTACATTTTAGTATTTTTTATCACTCAATCGCTTCACTTTCCTTGATATTTCCAGCTAATTACTATAAAACCAGCTTAATATACTGAAATATCACAAATAATAGATTAAACTTTGCTGTTTAATAATATTGATGTAGTTTATATAACTTAATATTGAATATTTACTTAATATGGCTGAAATAAACAGCTTCAAACTAGCAATAAATTATATTTTGTAGCTTTTAATCATATTTAAGAACGATACTTGCATTTATAGCTAAATTATATAACAATTTGTCATTTATATTGCATGATATTATTTATCAGGGTAAAAAATGTTATTTTAACTTCATTCAAAAAGTGGTGTGAAATTAAAAATTTAGCACATTTACAGCTAAATATTAGGGCAAGGGAAAATTAACAAAAAAGGTGGACTAAACTGCTGCAAAGTAGGCTGGGTTAGGGTTGGGGGGTAATACCAAATTTTATTATTTAATATGATACAAATTAGAGAACAGTATTTAATGTTAGTAATTTCTATTACTAATTTCTAATAGAAACTTAAGAGGAATGATACTTTAGGGGAAATCTAAATAATCGTTATATACAAAGATTAGTACTTTAACTAATATTTTACCAATTAGTTACTAAAATACTTCACTCTGCAGCGACAACCACCGCGCTCTCCACGACTTTCTGCTCCACGACCTTCGTTACATTATTTTCCCCTCTTTTGAAGTCCATAACGGCGCCCATAATTTTAAAATCCGTTCTCGTTTTGAAGACGAATTGGAAAACGAAGCAAAAATTCCAGATTATTCCAACCGCGAAAATGTGGTCTATTTGCCCCCCGAAAACTGCAAACAAGAACCAAATGCCCACTAGGGTAGTAATTATAATGGAGAAGGTTCTGATTAAGAGTTAATTTTTGGTGATGAACTTGGCGTTCGATTTTAGCGCGTTGGAGTTCTACCCGTTTAAACAGCAGGCGTACTTGGTGCACACACAGCAGCAGGAGCATGGGATGAAATCGCGCAGAGATAATAGTACAGAAGCGAGGATGAACATAGCTATGTAAAAAGCTATTACTATATATGACGTTAAATTACCGCTGTAATACGAAACTGTGTTCATCTCGCGATTTTTGTAATCCGCATAATATATAAGCCACAAATCAAATGAAAGCATCACAAAAATACAGGCGGAGAACCTAATCGCAAGCGCAATTAAAACCAACTTCATTGATGGAGTGTTAAACACCTATTATTTTTCTAAAACGCGAAATAAGCTTATTATCTCAAAATATCACTCGTATAAATATTCATGTAAAATTTGATAAGTTTCATCCAATAGAAGCACACACGTATTACACGTCAGAACGATTAGATGAGTACAGAGAATTATAAACTTAGTAATATTTTAGCAATTCTAATTTATAGTTGATAAAGGAGCTTTGATTTATTAAATTTTTTGAACTTCATTTATCTGCGTATTAGAAGTGATTATTATTACTTGTTATAGCATCTGTGTAATATTAGTTAAACCATTCTCACCACTTCAACAATGAAATCTGTACTTGTGGGTCTCCTGTGCCGGTTATTTGCTTCCATTCTGGTGGTGTGCTCTTTTAATTTGTGGTTAATCTTACAGTTCATTGATTACAATAACAGGGAGGTGGACACCCGACCTTATTTTGCAACTTCTCTCACAGCTTAAATCACTATTCTATTTTACATTGTCCTCTACGTTATTGCTTCAATTTTACTTCAGTGTAACAGTATTTACCCCTGCTCGTGCTGCTGTGTGTCATCCCGTTCAGCTTGTTGTGTGCGCGGTCAGCTTTTGAACTCTTTGAAGACCAATAAACTCATAGTGCGTCCAATATACATTATTTTGAGGTCCGTTTCGCTTCTTTCAACGTCGGTTCTCTTCATCTGGTTCGTTTTCGCGGTTCTCTCGGGTGTTATTGATCACATTTTAACAATTGGGTTGTTTTTGGACTGTTCTTTCATATTTCAGTTCTCCCTGAAAACGTTTCTGGACTTCAAAACGATGAAACAGTTTTTAATCGGAGGAGAAAAAGAACCGGTGAACAGGGACGGGATCGTTGTGGCGAGGGGCTGAGTGAAGGGCTTAATTAATGAAAAGTGTATAGCTAAATAATAAATTATAATAAATTGGATATAGAGCTAAATGATAAATTTAAATTATCATTGAATTATAGGTTTGGATATTTATTTATAACATTATGTGACTTAGTTTTGAAATAAGTAAATTATGATATATTACTCAGATCTAGATCTAATCATTGTTGCATAAAATATTGGTATTAGTCTAAAATACATAGCATACTAATTTCTAACATAATATTGATATATGATATAATAAACTAGTAGCGCTTCATACGATGATAGATGCAAGAACTTATACCATAATGTAGTGTATTATTGGAGTTAATTTATGAATATAGTTTAAGATATCAATTACTCTATCCTACTATTTATATTTCAAATTATTGTTCTTTAACATATGAATTAAGATACAAAAGATTTGAGTTTGAAAATAGATTAGAGAATGATATAAATATATGTTGAAAAATATAAGAAAATGGGTAAATCCATTAAATAACATGCTCTAAATCAATAAATCTGTGTTGGTTGTATTTTACATAAAAGCAAATATTGAATTTACAACACTACGATAATTGTGTTATCCTAAAACATATAAGGATATTTTAGTATAAACAAAAGATTAAATCAATTTATACATTTAACTGTAATAGTAAGACTATAATAGTAAGATGATTGAGGTCAAAAATAATTGAATTACTTAATCCGCTTCAAGCGATGCCCAGGTAATTTTCAAATACTTAGAAAAGACACGTGTTGGTGGCTTCTGACAAATCTGAGGTGGACAACCAAATATTAGAACTGATTCACACCCAACTAGCGCAATAACAGATAGAGATTCAGCGCACCAAAGAAGGGCTGGTACGCTGGTACCTGTAGAACAGAACCACGCTCGTTAAAAACAGGATCATCAACTGGTACTCGATCGACGACGTAATCGGAATGGAGCACTACAAGGACAAGGCCTACTCGTACAGGAGATTCGTTGACGTGATCCTCGCAAACTCATTGCCGGAATACCCGCTATACGTCCAATATAAAATGAAAGACTTCATAGAAACTAGAGTGAAGAAAGACAGACCCAAGCTGGCTGGCATGGATGAGCGTGAAAGAGGTTAATACAGACTGGAGCTGGAAGAAAAAGTTAAGTAGGAATTCAGCATGCATTAGATTAAAGAATTCTCATACAAAAAGCAGGTCGACAAAAACCGGAACACGATTAAATGTTAGCTAGCGCGGTATTAGTAGCCAGTCACTGCTAGTTAAAGTCTCACGCCCGTTGTTTCATACGAATCGAAGGATGATTTCTGGGATTTTAGCACCTTGTTATATCTACAATGATACTTTACATTTCATTATATATGAAAATATATTCAATTATCAATAATATCTCAGTTGGAGTCCAATACGAAAAGCACAGCGCTGCTTGGAATCGACTTTATAGGTTGTAGAAAGCTTTCTAGAATGTCGTGAAGCCTTTGTTGTTTACTAGCCACTTGCATTTTCTTACATACCAGATTATCATCGTCTGGGTAATTCACAGTAATTCCATGCTAATCAAATACTTTGGTGATGCATTTTCTTCGGCAGCTACCAGTGAAGCGGGTCTTTAGAATAACATACATTTAAATATTTATAGGCCAGATTAAACTTTTCCCACCGCACATGGCATATTTTAACTCCCGCCGATCTGCGTCAAAATCGAAACCTCACATCACTCGCTCTTCGTCCATTATGTTTTGGTACAGAATTCCCCTGTACTCGACCAGCGGCGCCTCTCTGAGTCCCTGGATTACTTTTTCGGTGATAACTTTGTCCACGTGCCATTTGTTCTTGCTTTCCTCTCTTCTTTTGATGAGCTGTATGAGCCAGCCCACCTTCTGGTCGATCGCGTACTGCTTCTTGGCTTCTTTCTTGATTTCCTGGATTTTGTCTTTAACTTGTTCGAGCTGGAGCACGAATTTGTTTCTGCTCGCGTAGGTCGTTTCGTTCAGGTCCCAGAGGAGGATCAGGTCTCTCAGTTCCGGTGCGATGGGGCTGCAGTAGTTTTTGATCATCTTGTGCTTCTCTTCGAACTTGTGTTTTTCGAGGCTGTCCTGGAGCAGCAGCTGCTTGGTGTACGTGTTTTGTCTGGCCGGTTCTGTGTTGTGCGTGCTGGTTTTGGTCTGGTTCTGGCTGTTCAGCCGGGCCTGGATGCTTTGAACTGCTCTCTCAAAACTAGCCATTCAGTTCAAAATTAATTATCTAATACACGAAATATATGGAATATATAGTAGTATAAATATACAGTAGTTTTGGGTTAAAACTGTAATCATGTAGTGTATTTTTGGAGTTAATATGTGAATGAAGTTTACCATTATACTATTATTTATCTATATATTTATTTATAGTGTTACTAATTTATTTAAATCAATATTTGAATTAAGATACAAAAGATTTGAATTAAAAATAGATTGAATGAAGCAAAGATATGTTGAATATAACTATAATTATAAATATGTAATATGCTCTTGTATCAATAAATTTATGTATACATCTAAGCTGGTTATATTCTAAAGCAAAAATTAGATTACAGCATGTTACGAAAATTACCATGTTAAATTATAGTATTTTAGTATACACAAATGATTCAATCATTTATTAATTTAACTTAACTTGGTGTTAGGTGTGTAGACCATTAAAACAAAATAGCATTTCAATCACATGTTCCTACCGAAACGTTAGTTAGTTATCTTAGTTGCAAAAAGGGTTATTTATATCCCAAATCAGTAAGAGTTGTAAAAGCTAATTATAAATATATATAAAAGAAATTTATTATTACATTATTTAAGTAGTGAATCTATTTAAGATTATTTTAATGAAACTGGATAATATAAACATATGATTGTATGTAAATAATTAACAATAACAGATAATAACTGTAAATCCGCTTCATGCGATGCCCAGGTAATTTTCAAATACTTAGAAAAGACACGTGTTGGTGGCTTCTGACAAATCTGAGGTGGACAACCAAATATTAGAACTGATTCACACCCAACTAGCGCAATAACAGATAGAGATTCAGCGCACCAAAGAAGGGCTGGTACGCTGGTACCTGTAGAACAGAACCACGCTCGTTAAAAACAGGATCATCAACTGGTACTCGATCGACGACGTAATCGGAATGGAGCACTACAAGGACAAGGCCTACTCGTACAGGAGATTCGTTGACGTGATCCTCGCAAACTCATTGCCGGAATACCCGCAATATGTCCAATGTTAAATACAGCACTTCATAAAAACTAGAGTAAAAGAAGACAGAACCAAACTGGCTGGTATGGATGAACGTGAAAAAAGTTAATACAGATTGGAGCTGGAAGAAATAGTTAAGTAGGAATTCAGCATGCATGAGATTAAAGAATTCTCATACAAAAAGCAGGTCGACAAAAACCGGAACACGATTAAATGTTAGCTAGCGCGGTGTTAGTAGCATATTACTGCTAGTTAAAGTCGCACGTCCGTTGTGTCATAAGAATAGCAGGACGATTTTGATTTGTACTATTTCACCATGTTCGAGTGATGATACTATACTATTCATTATTTATGTAAATGTATTCAATTATTAATAATATCTCAGTTGGAATCCAATTTAAATAGGGCAGTACTACTTGAAATCGACTTTATAGATTGTTGAAAGCTTTCTAGAATATCGCGAAGCCTTTGTTATATACTAGTCACCTGCATTTTCTTACATACCAGATTTACATTGTCTGGGTAATTCATAGTAATTCCATGATAGTCAAATACTTTTGCGATGCATTATTTCGGTAGTTACTAGTGAAGCGGGTCGTTAGAATAACTTAAATTTAAATATTTGTTGGCTAGATTTAACTTTTCCCACCGCACATGGCAAATATTAACTCCCGCCAATCTGCGTAAGAATCGAAACCTCACATCACTCGCTCTTCGTCCATTATGTTTTGGTACAGAATTCCACTGTACTCGACCAGCGGCGCTTCTCTGAGTCCTTGTATTACTTTTTCTGTGATCACCTTGTCCACGTGTTCTTTGTTTTTGCTTTCCTCTCTTCTTTTGATGAGCTGTATCAGCCAGCCCACCTTCTGGTCGATCGCGTACTGCTTCTTGGCTTCTTTCTTGATTTCCTGGATCTTGTCCTTAACTTGTTCGAGCTGCAGCACGAATTGGTTTCTGCTCGCGTATGCCGTTTCGTTCAGGTCCCAGAGCAAGATCAGGTCTCTCAGTTCCGGCGCGATGGGGCTGCAGTAGTTTTTGATCATCTTGTGCTTCTCTTCGAACTTGTGTTTTTCGAGGCTGTCCTGGAGCAGCAGCTACTTGGTGTACGAGTTTTGTCTGATCGGTTCTGTGTTGAACATGCTGGTTTTGGTCTGGTTCTGGCTGTTCAGCTGGGCCTGGATGCTTTGCACCTGTTTGAACTGCTCTCTCATCTTTTCTTTGCGGATCCTGTCCAGTTTGTTCTTCATGGCCAGCGTTTCGTGCATTTCGTTTACCTTGGTGAGCTCCAGCTCTACGTTTTTGGTGCGGGCGAGTTCCGCGCGGATTCTGCTCACTTCTCTTTCTTTTTGCGCCTGAATCTGGACTATTTTCGACTTGAATTCCCTTTGGTTCACATTTATGTTTTGGTTTGTTTTGGACCTTTCTTTCTCGATCATGTTGTTCACCTCTGAGTTTAGCTTGTGTTTGAACTTAGACTCAAGTTGGGCTTCGAATCTTCTCAGCTGTGGTGCACAAAGTACTTGTAGCTCTTCTTCGGTGAGCGATTCGGCTATTTACTTCTTAACTAGGGGAGAGTACGAATTGAAGTGAACTTATTGGTGTAAGATTTGTTGCGAACGCGGGCAGAGGAATTCATCCTAAACTAAAACAGGAGAGCTGTTTTCTGAAGCTGATTGAGAGTGAACGGAGGTCATGAAGTCGTCATTTTATACCGCAAATGATGATGAAGACATTGGAGCGGAATACCTATATTATGCAAATAATAAATTAAAAGTGAATTAGTGGTTTCCACTTCGAAATAATGATTAATCTCTTCTTTCAATATCCGCAGTATTGTTATATTTAAATAATAATATTTATATATTTCATATCATGATATTTATCTGTATTATTTAAGTAAAAATGAATAAAAAATATTATTCATAAATCTAATTATCAGCAATAATTTTTTGCATCCCGAACATCCGTTTTATTCTCAATATAATATAATGCAACGTAAATAGAGATTAAAAGAGAGTTTAGTAAAACATTCATTTTAGATCGGCTCATTTTAGCATAAACATACATATTAATGTACATATTTATCTGTATATTATGTGATACTCACTCAAATAATAGATAGGTATCTTTTTGTGTGATTATATTTTTTAATAACAAAACAAAAACTGAATATTGAGTTGACCAGATGTTTGCATATACATTATGCATATACATTAATTCAAATTATTATTATATTTGTAAATAATGATTGATTTCATCAAGTAATATTGAGTATTCAGTGAATAATCATGTGAGATTTATTAAAAATATTTTTATGTCGTATTTGAAGTATAAATAGCTTGCATTAAATAAATGAGTTGATAATTTAGTATTCTACATGTAACATTGTTTTAATATATTCACTCCAATTCAATGTCCACTTAGAAGGAATTGCAATCTCAGCATTCGTCCATAAAGACTACCACGACTCTGGAGCCGATTTAATATCATCAGACTTTGGTGATTACGAAATCAGTTGCCTTTGTCAGCCTGAATAATGTTCTGCCAGAACTAATTTACTAAATTGTGATTTACGCTGTCGCTTTCGTTCTTTTACACGCAATAGCTTTTCAAGTAGACCATGATTGGATCTTCATAGTTGTAACAAGTCTCTTGGTCATCAACGTTGTTAATATTACCCTGTCAGATGCGATCATAGAAGCCGGCGCTCACTACATGAGCAAATCCTTAGAGCTCAAACAGTATAACGCGTCAAAAGTGTATTTTGCGTATACTTTCGTGGCTGGGTATTTAATATCTTTTTCGATTTCATTGGGGTTGCTCGTCGGGCTGAAGAATTAAATAGCGATGTACCTAATTTGGCAGTTATTT
>CAXDID010000401.1:0-43098 GCA_963988835.1 Hexamita inflata | reverse complement strand
ATAATTCACAAAGTTAATTAAGGAGTTCATTCAGCAGAATAACATGAGCGTTTAAACGGTTAAAATCGGAGCCGTTAGTTTGCACCACGTTTTCGCAGAGCTATTTGAAGTAAATAACGTTCCAGATTTTACCAACCTATTTTAGGACTACACAAGTCAGTTCACTCAATTGTTCATAAAGTGCAGGTACATCCCAGTTCAAATTACAACGAATGAGCTGTACGTAGAGCTGGCGAGGCACTTCAGAATATCGCTTTAGTCGGCCACCAAGCAGCAGCTTTCACTGGTTAACATTGACACGGTGACGGACATGTTCAACCTGTCATTCAAGTCATGGGAGGAATACCAGGAATTCGCCTCCCAGTTCAAAAGCTTCCTCACGAAAATGATGGTCAAGTTCGACCCGGTGGACTGCAGCTTGTACAACGTAATCACCTGCGACCTGAACCCGAAGATATTCGAAAAATACCAGAGCGTGAACTACAAATCGCACATCGACTCCTTCCTCAAACCAATGAAGGTGATCAAAGGTGAGAAACAAGAAATGTACGGCCTACTGCAAAAGTACATCCAGAATTCGTACCAGAGGCTGAAAGTAAACCAATTCAACGAGTCCGACTTCCCCGCCATAACTGGGATGCATACCAAAGCGCAGTTCGTAGAAAAACTTCAGGTAAAACAGTACGACCAGCAGTACTACTTCTTCAAGCAGCTCGAGTAAAGCTTGCAAAAACTGGAAGTAAAGCTGTACACTGTGTTTTTTAAACTCGGTCTGAAGTGGTACGGCGTAAATGTGTATCCCTTGGTGGATGAAGCATTAATAATCAAAAAGTGAGGTTGTTAACAAAATAGAAATAGACTTGTGTCTCGATGTGCTAATCGTTAGTACAGAACAATATTTATTATGTGTAAGA
The DNA here is from genome assembly GCA_963988835.1 of Hexamita inflata. NCBI lineage: Eukaryota > Fornicata > Diplomonadida > Hexamitidae > Hexamita > Hexamita inflata. The sequence continues at coordinate 42,184 of CAXDID010000401.1, read as the reverse complement.
GTTTCATTCGTCATCTTCATTAGATTCTTCAACTGTCTCGGATTCTTCTTCTGATTGGTCCGAATAATCAGCATTATAGTTGTTATTATCTGTTTCCTCAAAACTATCAGGGAGTTTAGCATAACTGCAAGAGCTTGCTGCGCAAATAAGAGTTTCTAAAGCAGTTTGGCATTCATCGGATGTCTGGAACCATCCACCATCCAAATTATTTTCAAATTCGCTATCTCCATATTTATCATCTGCTTTTATTATTGGTTTGAGAATCTTTACGGCCTATTTAAGTAATTATTTCAATAAAATAATATTATGGTTACGCTCAATTAAGTTGAAAGTTGTTTTTACTTGCTTGAGAGTGATATTTTCTGAATCAAAATATTTTAGCTTTTATATTTGACTGCATATTATAGATTAATAAATCTTATACTTTTCTTGTTCCTTTTCAGTAAAGTTATTAATGACAATTTAGTCAATTTTATACTGTATCTTATCGCGTATCTCGTTTGTAGATTAATTTTTAATATTCATTTTAGACTTCTTTTAGAAAAGGAATGGAAATTAACTAAATAACAATTTGGTAGTATTAAAACGTCACAATATTAACAACAATGATAATGAACAATAACAAGTAAATATTATTCCTGATTCTATTAAAATAATTTTGAAACTGTAAAACTTCTAATATTATCGCAGTTGATTTATTTTTTGATGATTAGTGCATTCGTTCATAATTAAAATTAAGATAAATCACAAAGATGTTTTGTTTATCACATGATATTGAAATCATAAAAGTATATCACTTATTCTGGATTAAGTATGCAACTCCAGCGCCGATACCGGCAACAACCGCGAGTTTGGTCAGCTTGCACAGGCAACACTTCTTTTGTCTGTTTTGCTTTTCGATTTTGGTGCCGGATCCGCCGACGAACGCCTTTTTGAGGGCCTTGAGGAGCCAAACCGGGTTGTGGTCGTGTCTGCTGACCTTTGGAACCTTCTTCTTGACGTCGCACAGCTTGTACACGGCGGTCTGGGCGGCTCTGACGGAGAACTCAACGGTGAACACGACGTCGTGTGGGATCTCCACGAACTGGCTGATGAAGCCGAAGTTGGTGGAGTTCTTCGGAACTGGAAGTGGTCTGTCGGACTCGAGTCTTGGCATGAACATGGAGGTGATGAAGGGCATGATGCAAGGGATGTTGATGACGTCGTGGACGAGTTCTGGGGCGATTCTGCAGTGCTGACAGAGTTCGTAGAAGATTTCCTCGCCGGTGCAGTCGAGCATGCGCTTGTTGATGTATGTGCCGATCTTGTTTGGGCAGAGACCGTAACCCCACATGATTTGGGTGTCCTTATCTTGGCCGACGAAATGTGGTTGGTAAGCGATAACAATGCTCATGAACCAGTTGGAGTCCTTGAAAGTCATGAGGGCGCCGGTGCCTGGCTCGTTCATCTGGTAGTCGGTGAAGGCCTTGAAGAGGGCTGGGTTCTTCATGGTGACAGTGAAGGATTACCACTGAGACTCGGTGATGTTCTTGGTGAACGACTTTGGGTTACCCATCTGTTCGTGTCTGGCAGCTAGCTTCTCCCAGACCTTGAAGCTGGTGGCGTCTTCGATGCCCTTCTGGACAGCTGGCTTCTTCCATGAGCCGATGCTGGAGGCGTCGGTCATAGAGCCGTTTTGGATGAAGACGAGGTCGGACGGACCGACGGTGACGGTTTCCATTTTGCCGTTCTTCTTGTAGGAGATCTTCTTGGCGGTGAGCTTGCCGGATTGCTCGTCCATGATGACGTCTTCAACGCAGCAGCCGAAGTCGACCTGAACGTTTTTGGTCTTGAGCCATTCGATGATCGGGGCGATGATGGAGTCGTACTGGTTCATGGGAGTGCGCTCGACGCCTTCGAGGGTTTGGATTCTTGAGAACTCGTGCAAGAAGCGGGAGTTGTAGCGCTTGAGCTCGAGGGCGGAGTGCCACGGCTGGAAGGCGAAGGTGGTGGCCCACATCCACCAGAAGGTTGTCTTGAAGAACTCTGGGGAGAACCAGTCGGTGATGAGGGAGTTTCCGACTTCCTTTTCGCTGGCCTTGTTCAAAGCCAACAACTGCATTCTGTCTCTCATGTTGAAGCCCATGGTGTCAACGTCCAGTCTGCAGCCGTTCTTGTCAACCACGCGGGAGTTGGCGTGGGTCTTCATGACCTTGTTGAAGTCTTCGATTTCTTAGAACACAGACTTGCCTGGAGCCTGGATGGAGGGGATCTCCTTGAGCATGGCGTGCAAGCACTCGTAGGTAGGAGCGTTGAGCATACGGCCGCCGCGGCACAGGAAACCTTCGGTTACGCTTCCGTTACCGTCACAGCTTCCTCCAGTGACTTGGAGGTCTTCGAAAATCTTGATGTCTTTGCCGTCAAACCCGGCGTCTCTGATAAGGAAGAAGGCAGCCGCTAGAGAGCCGACACCGCCACCGATTAAGTATGCTTTTCTTGACATTTACTTTTGTTGGAAGTGGAAGGCGGGACAAAAGATTAAAATGATTTATTGTAAATAATCTTTTTATATGCATTATATAACAAAACTAGAACAGTTGACCTGACTCAGCGTTAAAAAGTGGTATCAGTAATAAATTCTCCATCAATTTGTACAATGAATTGTACATCATTATAATAACTATTAATTTCCATTCATATGGCTCTAAGAAAAACTTCAATAATGTAAATTATTTATAAATTTAGTTCAGGAGATATGAGATATTACACTACGTGTACTAATAATTTGTATAATTATAAGAAACAACATAAGTATAGCAATGTAAAAGTTTTTATTAGAATAAAATCAATAAAAGCAATAGTGTATATTAATGATTATTGGGACAACTTTTGCATATTCATATTATCAATAATAACAACAAATGGTATCCTTTATTTGCATGTTATCCACTATTTGCAAATACAGTTATGGGAGGTGGAATTGCTTTTTCTTGTTTACTATGTGAGTAATTATATATTAAAATATTTTGCCACTTCTAATGCGGATGACAAATTCCAATAAATAATCTCAAGTTGGAGATTATTCATGAACTACTCATTAACACAAGAGGGCCAAAAATATGATTTCGATCGTATTAGACCATAATCGACTATTCAAAGTCGGTATTTAATATTCCAAAAAGGAAAAATAGAAATTACCACATGCAATAAAAGGACGGCAATGACAAAATAAACGCGGTAGAAGATGTTTAGGGAAGGTCAACTAATTCACTTAACAAACTTAGGCAGTTCTGAAGCGTTTGTATTCTCTTCATTTCTGGGTCCAACGGATGAATTCACAAAATATTGTACCAATCTGAACTAGTTATATCACTTGTTTAAGATGTCCCTGTGTAATTTCTACGTTTTAGTCAACAAAACTAATTTATGAAAGATTTTATCTCGAAAATATATGGTAGTTAAGCCTGATTGGAGAAAAGAATAAGAGGATTCAATGATTGGTATACGGACGCAATATGTAATTTATAACTAGTAGCGCAAGCACTGGACCTGCAGAGGACCTCGGTGTTCATCTTCAACTGGGTCAATCTGAACGATTTTAGGTATTTCTTAATCACGAAAAACAATGGAGGACTTTTTCTTTCAATCTCAACCGGGAGCTCAAGATGAAGTATTGGTACTTCGCTTAATTAGAATTATAATTCAGGTAGTTACAGTCGCTTTCATTCTCAATATTCAAATAATGAATGCATTTTTGTTTCTTGAAGAATGGAATCAAGTGGGTTAGTCGGGCCCAGCATTAAATAATATATTGATGCTACTCTAAAACAACAGTTATTTTACTCATGATCTTCCACTTCCATTTCATAATGAGAAATCAATTTTCTTGATTGTTAAATTATACAACGTTAGGTAAAGTTGAAACTTATTATTGAAGTATATACAGAGTTATATACGTTAATTATTGTAGCACAGCTATCCAAGGCTCAACCAGGCCTTGATGTGATTGAAGCACTTTACAAATCAATAGTAAATAGAGTTAATGAGTGTATTGATGAGGAGGGAGAACACACTCATTATTGAGCCGGGCAGTGATATAAGTAAGATTCAAATAATAAACTTCATTCTTCTTCCTAATTCAAAAAAGCATTTCGAGGGCCCACCACTGTATACAAAATATCTTACAAAGGGTATAAGTTATATTTTAAATCTTTGGTTAAAACGAGTGAACTTACTAGTGGAATTTAACTCTTTTAAGTCATAACCTAACCATTTTACTCATATACCTCATGTGTCTCTTCCTGAGTTCAGATATATATAATTAATAAGAATGATGAAATCAGAAAACGGCCCATAAACAAAATTCCGTTTTCAATAAAAATATTTTAATTAAATACACGTTAAATTAGAGATGGGTAATTTGACATGGGAATTGCAAAACTGATGTGGTAATTATTGAAGGACGTGGTAATTTTGCCAATTATTTCAACTTAACAAATATGTTATATTTGCAGGTTTCCAGTGAGCTATTAGTTTAAGCCCAATTTTTACAGATTTTAGCTAAAAAATAATGACAATTTAGCGTGACGCTAATCTTATTTGTGTTTGTTTTTTCTTGTTATTCCTTGTTAAAATTCATAATGACTAATACAAATAATGATATTTATTATCTTAATGTAATTGTTGAAATTAATATTAACAAGAAATGTACGGCCTACTGCAAAAGTACATCCAGAATTCGTACCAGAGGCTGAAAGTAAACCAATTCAACGAGTCCGACTTCCCCGCCATAACTGGGATGCATACCAAAGCGCAGTTCGTAGAAAAACTTCAGGTAAAACAGTACGACCAGCAGTACTACTTCTTCAAGCAGCTCGAGTAAAGCTTGCAAAAACTGGAAGTAAAGCTGTACACTGTGTTTTTTAAACTCGGTCTGAAGTGGTACGGCGTAAATGTGTATCCCTTGGTGGATGAAGCATTAATAATCAAAAAGTGAGGTTGTTAACAAAATAGAAATAGACTTGTGTCTCGAAGTGCTAATCGTTAGTACAGAACTATATTTATAATGTGTAAGAGTTCCATTCGTCATCTTCATTAGATTCTTCAACTGTCTCGGATTCTTCTTCTGATTGGTCCGAATAATCAGCATTATCGTTGTTATTATCTGTTTCCTCAAAACTATCAGGGAGTTTAGCATAACTGCAAGAGCTTGCTGCGCAAATAAGAGTTTCTAAAGCAGTTTGACATTCATCGGATGTCTGAAACCATCCACCATCCAAATTGTTTTCAAATTCGTTATCTCCATATTTATCATCTGCTTTTATTATTGGTTTGAGAATCTTTACGGCCTATTTAAGTAATTATTTCAATTAAATAATATTATGGTTACGTTCAATTAAGTTGAAAGTTGTTTTTACTTGCTTGAGAGTGATATTTTCTGAATCAAAATATTTTAGCTTTTATATTTGACTGCATATTATAGATTAATAAATCTTATACTTTTCTTGTTACTTTTCAGTAAAGTTATTAATTACAATTTAGTCAATTTTATACTGTATCTTATCGCGTATCTCGTTTGTAGATTAATTTTTAATATTCATTTTAGACTTCTTTTAGAAAAGGAATGGAAATTAACTAAATAACAATTTGGTAGTATTAAAACGTCACAATATTAACAACAATGATAATGAACAATAACAAGTAAATATTATTCCTGATTCTATTAAAATAATTTTGAAACTGTAAAACTTCTAATATTATCGCAGTTGATTTATTTTTTGATGATTAGCGCATTCGTTCATAATTAAAATTAAGATAAATCACAAAGATGTTTTGTTTATCACATGATATTGAAATCATAAAAGTATATCACTTATTCTGGATTAAGTATGCAACTCCAGCGCCGATACCGGCAACAACCGCGAGTTTGGTCAGCTTGCACAGGCAACACTTCTTTTGTCTGTTTTGCTTTTCGATTTTGGTGCCGGATCCGCCGACGAACGCCTTTTTGAGGGCCTTGAGGAGCCAAACCGGGTTGTGGTCGTGTCTGCTGACCTTTGGAACCTTCTTCTTGACGTCGCACAGCTTGTACACGGCGGTCTGGGCGGCTCTGACGGAGAACTCAACGGTGAACACGACGTCGTGTGGGATCTCCACGAACTGGCTGATGAAGCCGAAGTTGGTGGAGTTCTTCGGAACTGGAAGTGGTCTGTCGGACTCGAGTCTTGGCATGAACATGGAGGTGATGAAGGGCATGATGCAAGGGATGTTGATGACGTCGTGGACGAGTTCTGGGGCGATTCTGCAGTGCTGACAGAGTTCGTAGAAGATTTCCTCGCCGGTGCAGTCGAGCATGCGCTTGTTGATGTATGTGCCGATCTTGTTTGGGCAGAGACCGTAACCCCACATGATTTGGGTGTCCTTATCTTGGCCGACGAAATGTGGTTGGTAAGCGATAACAATGCTCATGAACCAGTTGGAGTCCTTGAAAGTCATGAGGGCGCCGGTGCCTGGCTCGTTCATCTGGTAGTCGGTGAAGGCCTTGAAGAGGGCTGGGTTCTTCATGGTGACAGTGAAGGATTACCACTGAGACTCGGTGACGTTCTTGGTGAACGACTTTGGATTACCCATCTGTTCGTGTCTGGCAGCTAACTTCTCCCAGACCTTGAAGCTGGTGGCGTCTTCGATGCCCTTCTGGACAGCTGGCTTCTTCCATGAGCCGATGCTGGAGGCGTCGGTCATAGAGCCGTTTTGGATGAAGACGAGGTCGGACGGACCGACGGTGACGGTTTCCATTTTGCCGTTCTTCTTGTAGGAGATCTTCTTGGCGGTGAGCTTGCCGGATTGCTCGTCCATGATGACGTCTTCAACGCAGCAGCCGAAGTCGACCTGAACGTTTTTGGTCTTGAGCCATTCGATGATCGGGGCGATGATGGAGTCGTACTGGTTCATGGGAGTGCGCTCGACGCCTTCGAGGGTTTGGATTCTTGAGAACTCGTGCAAGAAGCGGGAGTTGTAGCGCTTGAGCTCGAGGGCGGAGTGCCACGGCTGGAAGGCGAAGGTGGTGGCCCACATCCACCAGAAGGTTGTCTTGAAGAACTCTGGGGAGAACCAGTCGGTGATGAGGGAGTTTCCGACTTCCTTTTCGCTGGCCTTGTTCAAAGCCAACAACTGCATTCTGTCTCTCATGTTGAAGCCCATGGTGTCAACGTCCAGTCTGCAGCCGTTCTTGTCAACCACGCGGGAGTTGGCGTGGGTCTTCATGACCTTGTTGAAGTCTTCGATTTCTTAGAACACAGACTTGCCTGGAGCCTGGATGGAGGGGATTTCCTTGAGCATGGCGTGCAAGCACTCGTAGGTAGGAGCGTTGAGCATACGGCCGCCGCGGCACAGGAAACCTTCGGTTACGCTTCCGTTACCGTCACAGCTTCCTCCAGTGACTTGGAGGTCTTCGAAAATCTTGATGTCTTTGCCGTCAAACCCGGCGTCTCTGATAAGGAAGAAGGCAGCCGCTAGAGAGCCGACACCGCCACCGATTAAGTATGCTTTTCTTGACATTTACTTTTGTTGGAAGTGGAAGGCGGGACAAAAGATTAAAATGATTTATTGTAAATAATCTTTTTATATGCATTATATAACAAAACTAGAACAGTTGACCTGACTCAGCGTTAAAAAGTGGTATCAGTAATAAATTCTCCATCAATTTGTACAATGAATTGTACATCATTATAATAACTATTAATTTCCATTCATATGGCTCTAAGAAAAACTTCAATAATGTAAATTATTTATAAATTTAGTTCAGGAGATATGAGATATTACACTACGTGTACTAATAATTTGTATAATTATAAGAAACAACATAAGTATAGCAATGTAAAAGTTTTTATTAGAATAAAATCAATAAAAGCAATAGTGTATATTAATGATTATTGGGACAACTTTTGCATATTCATATTATCAATAATAACAACAAATGGTATCCTTTATTTGCATGTTATCCACTATTTGCAAATATACAAAATATCTTACAAAGGGTATAAGTTATATTTTAAATCTTTGGTTAAAACGAGTGAACTTACTAGTGGAATTTAACTCTTTTAAGTCATAACCTAACCATTTTACTCATATACCTCATGTGTCTCTTCCTGAGTTCAGATATATATAATTAATAAGAATGATGAAATCAGAAAACGGCCCATAAACAAAATTCCGTTTTCAATAAAAATATTTTAATTAAATACACGTTAAATTAGAGATGGGTAATTTGACATGGGAATTGCAAAACTGATGTGGTAATTATTGAAGGACGTGGTAATTTTGCCAATTATTTCAACTTAACAAATATGTTATATTTGCAGGTTTCCAGTGAGCTATTAGTTTAAGCCCAATTTTTACAGATTTTAGCTAAAAAATAATGACAATTTAGCGTGACGCTAATCTTATTTGTGTTTGTTTTTTCTTGTTATTCCTTGTTAAAATTCATAATGACTAATACAAATAATGATATTTATTATCTTAATGTAATTGTTGAAATTAATATTAACAAGAAATGTACGGCCTACTGCAAAAGTACATCCAGAATTCGTACCAGAGGCTGAAAGTAAACCAATTCAACGAGTCCGACTTCCCCGCCATAACTGGGATGCATACCAAAGCGCAGTTCGTAGAAAAACTTCAGGTAAAACAGTACGACCAGCAGTACTACTTCTTCAAGCAGCTCGAGTAAAGCTTGCAAAAACTGGAAGTAAAGCTGTACACTGTGTTTTTTAAACTCGGTCTGAAGTGGTACGGCGTAAATGTGTATCCCTTGGTGGATGAAGCATTAATAATCAAAAAGTGAGGTTGTTAACAAAATAGAAATAGACTTGTGTCTCGAAGTGCTAATCGTTAGTACAGAACTATATTTATAATGTGTAAGAGTTTCATTCGTCATCTTCATTAGATTCTTCAACTGTCTCGGATTCTTCTTCTGATTGGTCCGAATAATCAGCATTATCGTTGTTATTATCTGTTTCCTCAAAACTATCAGGGAGTTTAGCATAACTGCAAGAGCTTGCTGCGCAAATAAGAGTTTCTAAAGCAGTTTGACATTCATCGGATGTCTGACACATGACAATATTTTCAAAAATAATTGATATTGAGGGAAACGAAAATAATTATGTTAGTAAGGATTGATATCTGCGACAGAATTATATTATTTTAATTTTTATTCAACTTTAAAATTTATCCTTATCTATCATCTTTTTTTGTGTTCTAACTTTTATAATTGTTTATTTTATTGTTTGATATAAAAGAACAAATAGTCATAATTATTTAACAATATTTCTCAAACCAATTTTCGAAGATGTTTATTTAAATTAATATCGAACTATATTGTCACCTTACATTTTATAAAGTAACTTAAAACTTACTTTTAATTAAGGTGCTTTTTAGCGGGTTTTTGCGGGATAAAACTCGGCGGGTTTTGCTTAAAAAATATCCCGCAGCGGGTAATATCGGGTTTGCGGGATTTATCCCGATTTATTTTCAATTTTTACGGTATTTTACCAGCCAGCGGGTATTTTCCTTAGCCTATTTTTGTAGTGTAAAGGTATGGTAATTAATGAAAAATATGCAATATGTGTCTACAAATATTTTTTCAATTCAAGCGCCACTTCATTAAGAGATGAAATAAGTTTGTATAAGTTAAATAATTCAATTGTATGTATAGCATAGAAGTAAACAGTCAAAAATTATTAGTGATGAATTATTTTACAATGTAAATGTAAATTTTAATCTAATGGAAATATATGTATATTTTAAATTTTAAACCATATAATATTAGAATACAGATTAATTAAACCAATATCACCAGTGAAACCATTATAATTACTAACTTTTTCTTATTTCCAACGTTTATTACACAAAAACACATTAAAATATTCATAAAATATGCTCAAAATTGCGGGTTTCTGACCCGCAAAAATATATCCAATGCCTTGAGTAGAAAAACCCGCACTGTTTTTGCGGGTTGGTACGGGTTTAAACCCGGAAATACCCGCCAAAAAGCACCTTAAGTAGAATGAATATGTTCATCAGAGAATTTAATCTCGTAATTGAAATTAAGTTTCCATTTAGACGGTTTCGGTTCTAAATTATATTTATATACATTCTCTAATCAAAGATAACGAGTGCCGAAGTAACTTAGGTTGTCTGAGGAGGTTATTCAGAGTGGCAATCCTAGAAGATGAGGTATGATATTGAGATTAGTTTGAGGTAACATTAGTTTAAGTTTGGATTTGTGGATTATCTAGAGCAGCTAGTACTGATTACAGTTAATTGAGTCATTTTATTTATAAGTGTCCCATTAAATAAATAGTCGCTAATTTCAGTTTAAATCATTCATTTTTGTAGTTATAATAATAAAGCAAAACTAAAATAAGATATCCACTTCAGTAAATGAAAAAGAAGTTGTAATATACACCTATTTTAACAAATATGCTAATAAAATAGAACTTGATAAATAAAAGACTCTAAGATTCGTTGGTGGTTCTAGAAGTTTAAGTGTTTTTAGTGTGGATTTGTTGAATTTCATGATTTATGAGATGAAGATGGCAGAAGCAGATGAAGCAGATGAAGAAGGCAATGTCATGCTAACTTATAATGTGAGCAATGATATCAGCATAACCTGACTTGTTATAATGTCTGATTATTCTTCTGTGTATTCCAACACACAACAAACATTGTTTACGTCCATCTTCTGCATCTATACCCACTGTCAGATTTAAGACTATAGTCTAGGAATTTGTGAGTGGATCTTTTTTGATCATTTCTTTAACAATCTGTTCAAAGGTTTTCTTTTTACCTTCGGATAATTGGGTAGTTTCACTTGATTGAGACATGTATTGGTTGAGAAGTGGTTAACCAGTTAATCCCCTGTACCCCTTATTTCTATTTTCTAATATTATTACAATAATTATTACATTATCATGACCAGTTGACCAGGTTTGCTTGTAAACTACGTACATTTTACACTACAAACTGCTCATGCGCGAAAAAACACGCAAAATTTGGGGAAAAAAGCGCGAAAAAACACGCAAACACGCACTTTCGCGCTGCGCTATGTTTAAACAAAAAACGCGCCGTGTTATTTAGCGCAAAAACCCGCCAAAACGCACCTTATTAGAATCTTATTTATTAGACAAATAAATTTATGATAGCTCACAAATAAATAGAACATACGTGATACATTCTGATATTTCTAAATCGCTAATTAACAGTCTAACCCGTTTATTTCCTTAATTCTCATCATCTCTCTTTTCACTCCAATATGCTCTAAATGAAGGTTCCTCCGATGTTGCTCTTGGTTTTGTGCAATTTCCTCGTTTACCTCTAAAGCCGCCAAATTTATTTCTCATTCACAGCTCTAGTTTTAATCTCATCCGGTTCAATTCTAATGCTTGCAGCAACTTTTCAGTTCAAATTGAATAAAACGTCGCCCAATCCAATAAATACCTAGCGTGTGTCCAATATTATTTAATCTGGAGCGTTCAAATTGTCCAGGAATCCGATTTATCTGGGCGCGCCTTTTGTCCTCGGCTTTCGTTTTCAGGACCGTTTTCGGGTTTTTCGTTTCAGTTTTATTCTCTTTGTTTTTGAATTAATTTTAAATTAAACCGGAAGAAGCGTTTTTGAGGGGAAAGTTCGGAAAGGAATACGAAGAGTATTGCCAACGCGTTAGGAGGTGGATATGAGATATTTATTATTGAAAATGCTGAGATATGAGATATATAATTAATCTCTATGGTAACAGATATATAAGATATGATAAGGAAGACGAAAATTAAAACAGTATTAAAACTGAAAATCGAGTCATGTAATAAAATAAGAGGACTCAAAAAATATAAGAATAAAATATATGCGTTTCAATTTTATTTTTTATCTTTCATTTTATATTTACAAGGTATGTAACCTGAAAAAATGAAGATGATAATAAAAGAATGAATAAAAATTAAAATATACGAATATAAAAGGAATATAATCTTAAATTGAGATTAAATAATAGGTAAGACGAAAATTCTTGTGATGAAGTACAGTAAGAGAGATTATCAAGCTGCCAGAAAAGCAACACGAGTAAGTTAAATGATAAATAATTTTGCGAAGTATTATAATTAGATATAGTTAATAATTCATTCTATTTAGTCAACATCATGAATTTACAACTACTATACCAAATTCATCGAAAATGAGCCCAATTACTTTAATACCTAACTCATATACTAATCTAAATATATAAGTTTGTCTTTGTAGTCTTTTAGTTCAAAAATGCTCTATTATAATTAGAGTTTCATCTATTAATGAATAAAATTAACATCAGTAATGTTAATTTTAAAAATCTCTTCATCAATAACACTTTCAAAATCCATCATAGAAGAAAATAATGTAATTTCAGTTTTAATATTAGATTCAACTTTTGGGAATATATCAAAATCTATATAATCGATTATTTAACATTTTTAAATTGAAGGCGAAGACTAAATAATAACAGAAGGTCTTCGAGAAATGGGATGAGGAGTAGATTAAAAGCTTTTGACATTTCGTTAATGTTTTAATGATCGTAATTACTGTATAATACCTTAAGGACGTTTTTACATTGTGAGTGGTAAAAATAATGAAATATAACTTAAATATGTTATATAGCAAGCTAATATATTTGTTATAATTAGATTAATAAAGATTAATTTTGAATTAAAATTGAATTAATTAAATAATTCTATTATTAATATTTCGGTATTTTCGTTATATTAAACCATATAGTCAAGCGAACAATTAGATTAAATCTTTCCAGAGAAATTTAAACTAGTAACATATTTTATTCATTATATCAAACTATTTTAAATAGAATTAACTTTAAAGCTAATATTATATATCTAGAAAATAATTCATTTCAAAAAATTCAATAATAGATATATTTCTTCCTTAAATAGATAAATTGAATTGTTATAATCAATCGTATTAAACGAATTCCTTTATCTCCTCAAGAACTCCTTCTCTCAATTTAATATATTCTTCAAATTATTTTAAGAAAGATGATATTTCTTTTTCATTTTGGAGTAGGTTGTATTTCTGCTTCTCATTAATCACAAATTATGATAATATTTCAGTTTTACTTTACGCCTTCCTATTTTTGATTAATTTCAACTAATTTATTATCTCATTAATTTATGGTGAAAGTAAGTTTGTCTTTACCAGGTCCAGAAGAAATATTTTCGTTTGATCCAGTTAAAATACGTTTAAAAGTTTAATTGTTGTATTCTTTCGTAGGCTTTAAATGCATTTAATGAGTGTTTTTCTGTTCTTTTCTTAATTTTCTGCTTCAAGTATATTTTGTAGTTCTGTTTCAATTTTTTGTAGTCTTCTTATTGTTTTCACTTGTGGATTTTTGAATTATTTCTGGTTTTCTTCTATTTTCAGTAATATTGCTTATTGTGCTTCAAAGTGTTGTTGTATACAACCTGTACTGAAGTTTTGAATTTAGTTTTGGTTGTTAAGCTGCTCTGAAATACCTAAATATGTTTCTTGAGCAAAAATAAACGGGCTGGCTGGGTCTTGAAGTTATTTTAGCTCGAATTCAGTGAAAAGTTCAATAACCCTGCTTACTTATGCCACCGAATATTTACTTTTAATTCGGTTCATTCTCTCTTAAACGGCTTCTTTCTCCTCTTATTACAATATTTTGATCCGTTTCGCGAGTACTTTCCGTTCGTTTAAACTTATCTCAAATCTGAATTGCAGAAACAGTTTCTGTAATTCGTTTCCAGTTTTGTTATTGTTAATAATTTCTGGGTGCCAGATGAGTGTGTCAGCGAGATCTTACAGTTTCTTCTTTAAAGAAACGGAGTGGAAGAGGTTCTCATCTAAGGAGTTTTATCGCTGAACGTTTTCAAACCCGTTTTATTCAAATGAATTTGTTATTGATTCTTGTTTTACTAAAGATGTTTATGAGTTTTGGATAACATTGGATATTGAAGAAGATAGCTTTGGAAGTGGAGATGGTTATTTTTCTTGTTGGGTTTATGGGTCTTGTTTGGGGGATTCTTTTGGTTTTACTGGGCTTGCAGGTGGAATTGGAGAATATAAATAAGGTAGAGGTTCTATTTTTGGTTGTTATTCCATTTCTTGTTAAGGAGGTTCTGGTGGTTCTTAATCTTGTGTTTATTCCTCAGTGTCGAAATCATCTGAAATCTCATCGTCCAAAGCATCAATATATTTGTAGTTTTACTGATCTTTACCTTTTATTTATATTTTTACTAAGTAATCAATTAACACAGTATCAAGCTATTTAACATTATTCAATTCTTATAACTATCGAGCGAATAAATTTATTAATTCAAAGTACTAAATTTTGAGTGCTTCATTTTGCTACACGATCTTTTTGTCAGAGTCGATGAGTTTTCCAAAGGCGTTTCTGTTTCTAATTAATGAGTTTTTCAGAAGGTCTGGATTAGTTTTCCTGACGAACACACGTTTTTGTAGTTCCCAACAAAAATTGAGCAGTATTTGAAGAGTGATAGGTTCTGAACAGGACTCAATGGTCTTGATAATTTTAGACTATAACATAATAACCTCGTCCAACGAAGAGTCAATTGACATCACGGCTTGCTACTATTTTAAATCATTGAGTTAGTTAATGCAGTTCTAACTGATTTCATGAAACTGCTATAAATAAGACTGGACCTAGCTGGTCTATATCTCATGGATGTTTTCTGGTGGTTACACCTGAATCAAATTCGTCAGTTGTAGCAGTTCATACTACACAGACTGTTATGGATAGTTCAGAAACTGGTTTAAATACCGCATGAACTGCAGGCGAACCTGCTATATTGATAAATACGTTTGATCGACGATGTAGTCTTGAACGTCAGAATTCTTTATTTGCTGGTAAAACTCCGACATCATTTGTTCAGATTCCTTCTAGCATTTCTTAACTATTTCGTCTTTCTTTTCCACCATCATTTTTTGGATCTGCTGTTTTAGTGGGCATGCGTGCATGAACCTGCTGTCTCTAGAAAGCTTTTGACAGTACCTGTGATAGTATTCTATTTGCTCTATGTATTTATTATGATTTTATCTTCGTATTTTATTCATCTCACTAATATGTGTCATGTCGAAAGATTTATTTTGAATTTGTTTTGTTTGTAAATATATGGTATCAAATGATTTAGCTAATGAAGACTTAGATTTTGATTTTAGATAATTTTCTATACATAATTTTTCATTATCTTCACGATTAAATTGTGTTTAATTACTTTTATTTATCAAGTTCTATTTTATTAGCATATTTGTTAAAATAGGTGTATATTACAACTTCTTTTTCATTTACTGAAGTGGATATCTTATTTTAGTTTTGCTTTATTATTATAACTACAAAAATGAATGATTTAAACTGAAATTAGTATTTATTTAATGGGACACTTATAAATATAATGACTCAATTAACTGTAATCAGTACTAGCTGCTAGATAATCCACAAATCCAAACTTAGAACAAACTTAAACTAAGTTTCACAACGTTACCTCAAACTAATCTCAATATCATACCTCATCATCTTGGATTATCACTCTGAATAGTCTAAGTCCTCAGACAACCTAAGTTAGTTCAGCACTTAGTACTGAACTTGTATATACTTATAAATATAATAAGTGTATGCGTTACACCGTTGATAATTTAACATTTGAGATAGTCATAATTTTTCAAAATATATAATATTATTCAAAATACTATGAAAATACTATTAACTTAACTACTCTTAGAAAATACTATATTTGCGTATTTTTATCATAATAATCACTCAATTAATATATTATACCCATTTAATCTTCTACCTATATAATCTTTGATATACATGTATCATTTTTCAATTAATTAGGGTTCCCTTAACGGTTTAAGATTTTACAATGGACTTTTCCCTAGAATTTTTTGTTTATCAGCCATTTATTTGTGTTGTTAGATTTAGTTTTGTGCTTGTTTAATATCAAACTATATTTTAACAACTGGAGGTGTATTTGGAATTTCCTCATTGAGAGTAATTAATATATCAGATGTCTCTGGTTAGGAATCATCATAATTAATTGTAAACTCTTCTATTTAATCAATTGGATCTGCTTCATCAATGTATTCACATTATTCATTTCCTTTCAGCACAACATTTAACAAATATTCATTAAGTATCTCATCTAGTTACCAATTTTATCTACATTGATATATTTATTTAAAATAATTTCCAATTAATTCTGAGTACTAAATTTTGAGTGCTTCATTTTGCTACACGATCTTTTTGTCAGAGTCGATGAGTTTTCCAAAGGCGTTTCTGTTTCTAATTAATGAGTTTTTCAGAAGGTCTGGATTAGTTTTCCTGACGAACACACGTTTTTGTAGTTCCCAACAAAAATTGAGCAGTATTTGAAGAGCGATAGGTTCTGAACAGGACTCAATGGTCTTGATAATTTTAGACTATAACATAATAACCTCGTCCAACGAAGAGTCAATTGACATCACGGCTTGCTACTATTTTAAATCATTGAGTTAGTTAATGCAGTTCTAACTGATTTCATGAAACTGCTATAAATAAGACTGGACCTAGCTGGTCTATATCTCATGGATGTTTTCTGGTGGTTACACCTGAATCAAATTCGTCAGTTGTAGCAGTTCATACTACACAGACTGTTATGGATAGTTCAGAAACTGGTTTAAATACCGCATGAACTGCAGGCGAACCTGCTATATTGATAAATACGTTTGATCGACGATGTAGTCTTGAACGTCAGAATTCTTTATTTGCTGGTAAAACTCCGACATCATTTGTTCAGATTCCTTCTAGCATTTCTTAACTATTTCGTCTTTCTTTTCCACCATCATTTTTTGGATCTGCTGTTTTAGTGGGCATGCGTGCATGAACCTGCTGTCTCTAGAAAGCTTTTGACAGTACCTGTGATAGTATTCTATTTGCTCTATGTAAATATTAATATCTTTAGGCTTATAACTAACAGTGTGTCCCAATATTTTAATAGGTTTCATTGTAAACTTTTGATTCATTGAAAATGCTGAACTATATTGTTTAGTTTTATCGTATCTATTTATAATTTAGTTATCGTCCTTATTTAATCTACCACTGTTAATATTTGATAATATTTACACATTTTACATTTTTTTCTATAATATTAATTTATTTGTTAGCATTCCTATATACTATTATTATTTGCGCTTCATAATTGGAGTGAAATTATTATATTGACTTTTATTTAAATAATTATCAAAATATATATTGAATTTGATTATATTTTTATCATTCATTATTTTACGATTCTATAGCAGATCATAAGTGCGGACATATTCATAACGATTATTAAAGTTAAATTGATAGTTAAATGATATAGGCATATAGTACAATCATTTTTACACATATTGATGTAAAACATCTAAAACTTTATTCCTTTTATCCAAAAACGTTTTAAATTCTTTTTGGATTTCATTTAGCTACTAAATTTCGCCATTAAACCCTTTTAAAAGCATTTTAAATTTATTATCCTCATTTTGCAATCCTTCAATTATGTTTTCAAGTTTTGAAATGTGAACACTAATTTTAGCTGTTTGCTCCGGTTTTGCTTATATTATGCTTTTGAATTGTTAAATTAGTTGGAATGCAGCAGATTTCATCTAATTTGACTCACTGAATTAAATTTCAACAGTTAACTCAGCGAATTCGCGCTATTACTTGGGTCCAATGAGTTATAAGTTTATAAGCGCTCTTATTTTTCTAGCGCAGCGAGCTACGTAAAATAGTTATTTTAGTGATGTGCAAATATGTAGTGCGTTGTTTATTTCTTTTTCTATCTTTTTTATGTTTTGTAGTTATTTTTGTTGCAGTTCAGGTTGTGTTTCAATTATTTTGTCGAGTGCGGTAACGCATGCTTTGCAAATCAGTTTTTATGTGCTTTTTTCTTGTTCCAATTCGGTTGCTTCCACTTTGTACTTTACGTTGATTCCCATTTGTTTCATGAGTTATTCGTAGCTTAATTCGGTGAATATGGTCAGATCCATGGTGTCGAATATGTAATGTTAGTATTGTGTGTATGCTTGAATTATTTTTGCGTACTAAGCATCAGATTCGAATTATTTGCATTTTTCAAGCATTAATTCTTTCATTATTTTTATTTGATCGTTTAATTACTCTTATATTTATTCTTTGCTCTCGTCAAAACACAAAACAACTTCTTATTGAAGTTTTAAAATAGTCGCCCATTGTTCAGATGTTCTCGTTTTTGGTAGTTTGTCCACTATAAAATTTATGTTGTTTATGTCCTTAACTGGAACTTGCCTCTGTTGAACTGAGGGGTCTTCAAATGTGAGCGTTTATTGAGTGTTCAGGGTGAGAATAGATTATTCTTCTGAAATGCTCTGTTCATTGGTGAACTGTGTAGAAGATTATTGTTGCTCTAATCTCTGTTATTCTTGTCTCTCTTGTTCTTTTTGTTCTTCTAGTATTAATTATTTGATTCGCTCTTCTTCGAGTCTCTACTTCTCTTCATGTTCTTTCTGAATTTGCTCTTCTTCGAGTCTCTACTTCTCTTCATGTTCTTTCTGAATTCGCTCTTCTTCGAGTCTCTACTTCTCTTCCTGTTCTTTCTGGATTCGTTCTTCTTCGAGTCTCTACTTCTCTTCATGTTCTTTCTGAATTCGCTCTTCTTCGAGTCTCTACTTCTCTTCCTGTTCTTTCTGAATTCGCTCTTCTTCGAGTCTCTGCTTCTCTTCCTGTTCTTTCTGGATTCGCTCTTCTTCGAGTCTCTACTTCTCTTCCTGTTCTTTCTGAATTCGCTCTTCTTCGAGTCTCTACTTCTCTTCCTGTTCTTTCTGAATTCGTTCTTCTTCGAGTCTCTACTTCTCTTCATGTTCTTTCTGAATTCGCTCTTCTTCGAGTCTCTACTTCTCTTCCTGTTCTTTCTGAATTCGCTCTTCTTCGAGTCTCTACTTCTATTCATGTTCTTTCTGAATTCGCTCTTCTTCGAGTCTCTACTTCTCTTCCTGTTCTTTCTGAATTCGCTCTTCTTCGAGTCTCTACTTCTCTTCATGTTCTTTCTGAATTCGCTCTTCTTCGAGTCTCTACTTCTCTTCATGTTCTTTCTGAATTCGCTCTTCTTCGAGTCTCTACTTCTCTTCCTGTTCTTTCTGAATTCGTTCTTCTTCGAGTCTCAATCTCTCGGCTTCCTGTTCTTTTTCTTTTTTGTAATCCTCTTCGTCATCATCAAAACCTCCATCATCAAAATCTTCTTCATTGTTATCAAATGAATCCTCAATTTATTACTTTAATATCATTTCATTTTGCGGTAACATTTGAAGTTCTTTAAGTTTTATATTAACTTCATCAATTGTTTCTTAGTTTTCCTAATTATCTTCGTCTTCATCGAATAATTATGAACTCTCCTATGAATTTTGATGTTACATATTAGTTGTATCGTGGTTATTGTAATCTAATGTATGTTTTACTTCAAAGTTATCTAGTTGAAAATCGATTTCAATATTTTCAAAGTCTTAATCTGGATAATAGTCTAGTTCAATATTGTTATTAGTATCAAGGTTTCCGGTAATCTGGTACAGCTTGTACGGGACGTCCCGCAAGAGGTGGGCTTTTACGAGCGCCTCCAGCTTCTCCAGAGAGTCGGTGCCCTTCATCGCGTACCTAGTTTTCTGGAGCTCGTTGTAGACCAGGTTGAGTTCCTTGACCACGTCCTTGCGCTTGTTGTCGATCTGTCCGGCGTTTTGGATCCAGTGCTGCACCTGCTCGTAGTCGCGGGAGAAGAGCTGCTGGAACAACTTGAGGTTAACCAACACGGCCTGTTGCAGGAGCTTCTCGTTCGTGACCTTGACGAAGAGCCGGATGCGCATCTCGTTGTATACATCAAACAAAATCTGTAGCTAGAACCTGCTTTCTGCCTGGAACACGTACACCTAAAATTGTTTCTCTATCTCGATCAAGTTCTGCACCTGATAACAAAGCGGGTTACCTAGGTCTTTTTGCTCTTAGTAGACCGTTTCTAGCAAAGCGATTGCTTTGTTGGACCTCTTCTCGTAATCTTCAACGACTATGTAGCGGTACGCTTCGTAGAGCCTATACATATCTATATTGTCGATGGTCAGATCAATTCCATTCAGCTTTACCAAATCTTCGTAGGTGACCACGTTCATCAAGTGGAAAGGTGTCTTGGGCTCGAGAGCTGTTTCAATCGCCTTAGAAGTGAGTTGTCTTAATTACTAAATTATTCTGTACATATTTTCAACTGTGTTGTTATATGAAGAATCATAATAATCTTAAACAAGTTTATATTGATTAGTACAATAAGTTTCGAGTGTTTTGTTTATTGATCTAAGTTAATTTCGTTTCATAGTCTATATTTTTGTTGAAAATTCATCTTTTATTTAACATTTATAGAAATATTTTAGTTATCTAAATATTTTTTACGAATATCGATGAAAATAATCTAGAGAATCTGCATACTCTTACTATAATTTTTACCTAGAGCAAATAACATCAATTCGATCAATGATATACTATTTATTTTCAATTTTTTGTAGAGAATTTATATATTGTTATAATTCTTACTATTAAATATCAAACATATATTAATCTATGGTAATTTCCTCTTCAATCGTATTCTATGTATTTTATTCTTATTGGTTATTAACCTGATTATTTATTTTTTATAACATTTTACTTGGTGCTCTGAGACCTTTCATTGGCTAGACTGTATGCTACTAAATTATTTTAGATAAGTTTTATTTTAAAGTTACAGTTCTTTGTGATGTTTGCAAATAAGGTGTTGCAGATTTATTTTACTAATTACGAATTGGCTAAAGTTTGTTCGTTTGAAGTGGTTTTATATACTATATTATTTATGTTATAAAATTCGCTTAAATTTTTCCATTTCATAAAATGGACCGCAAATCACAAGTTAGTAATAGTTCAAAACTAGAATTGCTTCCGTATTTGAAATCTCAGCGAATGATTAATTTATAGAGTGATTTACAGAAACGTACAGTTTCATAGTGTACTACCAGGCTATAAAGTGTGCAAATGATTCATTAATAAAGTAAGTTACGGTCAATGCGATATTCAAATAGTATATCTTAGTTTATGAATAATTTACATGATAAGAATGAACGGAAGGCACTAATTTTGGAATATGAGTAATAAGTTGCAAATACTTTGAAGGATTATTAAATAGTTTCAGATGATCCGATCCATTCATAACTTTAATGGCAATACTTGGACATCAAAAATCAGAGTTACATAAATCAGCGTGAATTTGTCATAAGACAATAATTACAAGCTCACAACATATATAAGCTGAACTTAACTAGTTTCCACAATCAAACACAAGCGCAATCCCGTATAAATGCATATTAAGTTAATACAAAGTTAAGATCACAGTCCTCGCTCAAACTGAAGCTTTACCTCCTAAAAATCAATAGAGAGCTAGAGAAATCGTGTACTGATAAATTCAGCATAATTCAGAAATCTGAAACAGGTTAAACAGTTGAAAACTCTTTCAAAGCTTTTTAGTAATTAAGACAACTCACTTCTAAGGCGATTGAAACAGCTCTCGAGCCCAAGACACCTTTCCACTTGATGAACGTGGTCACCTACGAAGATTTGGTAAAGCTGAATGGAATTGATCTGACCATCGACAATATAGATATGTATAGGCTCTACGAAGCGTACCGCTACATAGTCGTTGAAGATTACGAGAAGAGGTCCAACAAAGCAATCGCTTTGCTAGAAACGGTCTACTAAGAGCAAAAAGACCTAGGTAACCCGCTTTGTTATCAGGTGCAGAACTTGATCGAGATAGAGAAACAATTTTAGGTGTACGTGTTCCAGGCAGAAAGCAGGTTCTAGCTACAGATTTTGTTTGATGTATACAACGAGATGCGCATCCGGCTCTTCGTCAAGGTCACGAACGAGAAGCTCCTGCAACAGGCCGTGTTGGTTAACCTCAAGTTGTTCCAGCAGCTCTTCTCCCGCGACTACGAGCAGGTGCAGCACTGGATCCAAAACGCCGGACAGATCGACAACAAGCGCAAGGACGTGGTCAAGGAACTCAACCTGGTCTACAACGAGCTCCAGAAAACTAGGTACGCGATGAAGGGCACCGACTCTCTGGAGAAGCTGGAGGCGCTCGTAAAAGCCCACCTCTTGCGGGACGTCCCGTACAAGCTGTACCAGATTACCGGCTAGAAACAAGAACCAATTGTGTTTAATTATTAGCCAGATATTGATTATGAAGAGGAGCCAGTTGATTTTGAAAGTGGGTAATGGATTTAGGAAAACAGCATTCAAGTAAATAATTCAGTTTCAAATAACTCTTCACAGTAAAATCAGTTCCAGCGCTCAAACAGAACTCAAAATCAAAGCAGGTACCAGAATGTGGAAACGGTCGACGAAATCGAGGAAAAGAGCACTTTCGACGACTTTTACGACAAACTTGAAAAACAGTCCGACTCATTTTCTAACGAACCTTAATAACCTTAAAATGAATAACCTTAAATCGAACCTTAACCACTTATTTAACCCCCACTCCAACAAAATGAACAAACTGTACACCATTCTAACGAACCTTAAACTCACGATCTACCAGAACCTTAAATACAAGAACCTTAAAATGAACTGAGTGAATAAGACATGAGGTGCGTTCACAAAGTAATTCATTAGGAGTCTTCCTCTTCTGACTACGTTCAAAACGACTACAGAGAACCGGAGGTGAACGAGAACGAGTTCTGTGACTTCGACGAAAACGGGAGCAGTTATGAGGTGGAAAGACCTTAAAATGCAGTTAAGGACTAGAGGGGTGGATTTGATAGTGAAGTTGAAAACATGGAGGTTTAAAATGAGTAAAGAAAATCAGAGGACAAAAATGAATTAAATGAGATTGAATAGAAATAAGAAATTTCAAGTGAATCAGAATATGAAAGCGAATCGCAAAATTTTGATGAGTATGAAGAAACTAAAAATGTAAATGAACAGCAAAATATAGAGTAACCAACTATTGAAAGCAATCATTCTGAAACTAATTCAAAAATTATATAAGATGAACATGTTGTTATAATAGAAGAAACAAAATAAATTGAGATAGAGGACTTTGACGATTTTGATCAAATGGAAGTAGAAACAGAAACACTCGAACCAGAAAAGCAAAAACCAATTCAATAACACAGCAATACTTTCAAAAACGAAATCGATTTTGAAATTAACCTAGATGATGAATAATAACCTGAATAAATTGATGATAGACCTGTGAACAAAGGAAATAAAAGAAGACGATGATTTACACAATGTTTATAATTTTCACTCCACATATGCAAGTATTGTTGCCAGACATTTCTAAATTTAAAATCATAAATGGACAGTAGTTCTAAAATCAGAAAAGAATATGCATATTTGCATTCTATTCGCCAATTCCAGGATGCTTTTCAAGTCTAGAAAGAGTACTAGCACTGCATTAAACAAATAACGTGTACACACTGTTGATCAGTCTTGACACTGAATAAAAAATGAAAAGTTATATTAACGAAGACTCTCCTCGTGGTAGCATCTTAAAATAAATTAATATTGCGATAGATGAAAATAACACTATGGCTAGCTTTATGAGTTACAATAAATTCGATGCACTACCAGCCGTATATTTATTTGATGAGTAAAAAGTAATGTAATGGAGAGGTAATCCAAATGATTCAGCGTTAAAAAGCAGAGTTGAATATGGTGTATGATCTTTTATTATTTCTAGTATAAATTGCATCTCTTTAAATACTATTTAACTTTAAATATCTATTAGCGATACATAAATATAAAGTTTTGATGAAAATTACGCTAAATAGATGATATTCTATATATAGATATATAAGAAAGAAATTTTTAAACTATGACTAGTGACTATATTAATAGATATTTAAAATCCGCTTCATTTTAATGAATTCTTTGCTTTCAAGTAACTAGATTGATTTGATAAATTTTCAACTCAATATGCTTTAGATTGTATCTAAATATTACGATATATCAGATTAAGTCAAAAATTAAATATTTATTCTCAGAAAGCAACCAGATACACACAATAAAATAAAAGTTCTTGCTTAAGTGAAGTAAAAAATGGAAAACGAACTTATAATGTAGCTTTCATTAGTTAATTCAAAGAATCCAATTGAGTTGCAGTATACTTCTGATTAACTTACGAATAATTTTGTAAATATAAAATTAGCACTTAAATAGTTTTAGAATGAGAAACCAAATCTTTCTAACTATCATATAGTTGATTAGTTGGGCTTTTTACTAAGCCAATACGATTTAGAGTACAGTTGTAAAAACTCGAAGCTATTTGATCAAATTTTTTAGCACTTTTCACTATTCAGTTAATAAAAGTACGCACAGTTATAACAATAATACGACGATGCAATAAATCATTTGAAAGAAATGGAGCATAAACTAAACGACTAATAAAATATGTTCAACGAATAATTAAACCATTAGAAACAACTCGAGGAACAGTTGCAATCATTATAAGTTAAATAAACTTCTAAGTACAAAGAACAGCAAAATATCCTTGAAGAGCAACTGCAGTAGTTGTAATAAAAGTGCAGATTATAAGAAGTCAAGCAGTCAGAAATATCAACCCAACTCGAGTCCCAGCTTTCTCAATCATAATCCAGATCCAGGCAGATTGAGTTATAACAAGCCGAAAATATTGAGCAATTACAAACTCAGTTGGAAGCTCTCAAGTCAAAGCACAGCGCTGTTCAAAATTAATTCAAAGAGAGCCAAGAATAAGTCCAGTCCCTCGAAGCCAAGTTGTAACAAATGTCCATCAAGCTTAATAAGCAACAACTTGAAAGCCAGCAGCAAGTCAGCACAGTTTAGGAGCATCTTGCGGCGAGCGAGTCTAAAGCAGCGTTGCAAGCTTCTAAGTACAAAGAACAAGTCGCTCAGCTGGAACAGCAGCTAAATACATCGCAGGCTAAAATGAAGCAGCTTGACATCCAGCAGGCTTCCAAAGTTGAACTAATGGCGTCCTAAATCGCCCAGCTGGAGGCCAAAAACGAAAAGATGTAGCTTCAAAATACCGCTCTAACTTAGAACATCCAGGAGCTGTAATAGCAAAATTCAGTCTTGGAGTAGAAGCACGTCGAAAGTGGCAAAGAAGCCCAGGAAAAGCAAAATATCCTTGAAGAGCAACTGCAGTAGTTGTAATAAAAGTGCAGATTATAAGAAGTCAAGCAGTCAGAAATATCAACCCAACTCGAGTCCCAGCTTTCTCAATCATAATCCAGATCCAGGCAGATTGAGTTATAACAAGCCGAAAATATTGAGCAATTACAAACTCAGTTGGAAGCTCTCAAGTCAAAGCACAGCGCTGTTCAAAATTAATTCAAAGAGAGCCAAGAATAAGTCCAGTCCCTCGAAGCCAAGTTGTAACAAATGTCCATCAAGCTTAATAAGCAACAACTTGAAAGCCAGCAGCAAGTCAGCACAGTTTAGGAGCATCTTGCGGCGAGCGAGTCTAAAGCAGCGTTGCAAGCTTCTAAGTACAAAGAACAAGTCGCTCAGCTGGAACAGCAGCTAAATACATCGCAGGCTAAAATGAAGCAGCTTGACATCCAGCAGGCTTCCAAAGTTGAACTAATGGCGTCCTAAATCGCCCAGCTGGAGGCCAAAAACGAAAAGATGTAGCTTCAAAATACCGCTCTAACTTAGAACATCCAGGAGCTGTAATAGCAAAATTCAGTCTTGGAGTAGAAGCACGTCGAAAGTGGCAAAGAAGCCCAGGAAAAGCAAAATATCCTTGAAGAGCAACTGCAGTAGTTGTAATAAAAGTGCAGATTATAAGAAGTCAAGCAGTCAGAAATATCAACCCAACTCGAGTCCCAGCTTTCTCAATCATAATCCAGATCCAGGCAGATTGAGTTATAACAAGCCGAAAATATTGAGCAATTACAAACTCAGTTGGAAGCTCTCAAGTCAAAGCACAGCGCTGTTCAAAATTAATTCAAAGAGAGCCAAGAATAAGTCCAGTCCCTCGAAGCCAAGTTGTAACAAATGTCCATCAAGCTTAATAAGCAACAACTTGAAAGCCAGCAGCAAGTCAGCACAGTTTAGGAGCATCTTGCGGCGAGCGAGTCTAAAGCAGCGTTGCAAGCTTCTAAGTACAAAGAACAAGTCGCTCAGCTGGAACAGCAGCTAAATACATCGCAGGCTAAAATGAAGCAGCTTGACATCCAGCAGGCTTCCAAAGTTGAACTAATGGCGTCCTAAATCGCCCAGCTGGAGGCCAAAAACGAAAAGATGTAGCTTCAAAATACCGCTCTAACTTAGAACATCCAGGAGCTGTAATAGCAAAATTCAGTTTTGGAGTAGAAGCACGTCGAAAGTGGCAAAGAAGCCAAGGAAAAGCAAAATATCCTTGAAGAGCAACTGCAGTAGTTGTAATAAAAGTGCAGATTATAAGAAGTCAAGCAGTCAGAAATATCAACCCAACTCGAGTCCCAGCTTTCTCAATCATAATCCAGATCCAGGCAGATTGAGTTATAACAAGCCGAAAATATTGAGCAATTACAAACTCAGTTGGAAGCTCTCAAGTCAAAGCACAGCGCTGTTCAAAATTAATTCAAAGAGAGCCAAGAATAAGTCCAGTCCCTCGAAGCCAAGTTGTAACAAATGTCCATCAAGCTTAATAAGCAACAACTTGAAAGCCAGCAGCAAGTCAGCACAGTTTAGGAGCATCTTGCGGCGAGCGAGTCTAAAGCAGCGTTGCAAGCTTCTAAGTACAAAGAACAAGTCGCTCAGCTGGAACAGCAGCTAAATACATCGCAGGCTAAAATGAAGCAGCTTGACATCCAGCAGGCTTCCAAAGTTGAACTAATGGCGTCCTAAATCGCCCAGCTGGAGGCCAAAAACGAAAAGATATAATCTTAATAAAAGTACAAGCAAATTGAAAACAATTCGAGCGAAGTATATGAATTGCAGGATTAGTTAGAGGTGTTCAAGTCAAAACATACTGCTGTACTAGCATAATATAATGATAGTTAGGAGCGTATTCATTCTCTTGAGCTTAAAAATGATTAATTAGCATCAAAGCTAAGTAAGTAGCAACAATAAATACAGTAATTCGCGCAAACTGAGTCATAGTTGAAAGCGCAGCTACAAGAAGAGTTGGATATCACGTAAACCTAGAAAAAGAAGCAAATTCAGAAGCTTGAATAGTAGCAGAACGAGGAAATTGAAAATTTGCAGTCGCAGGTTAAGCAGCTCAAGTCCAAGCACACCACCGTTCAGGATTAATACACTGAGAGTCAGCAGCACATTAACTAGCTCGAATCAAAATTAAACCAACTTTAACAGACGAACAAGAAGCAATAACTGCAAATATCCCAGCTTGAATCAAACGAGTCAATGCTTTAATAAGAACTAGAATCCAAGAAAGTTCAACCCTCACCACTAAAACGGGTCCAGAGTAACGTTGAAGTCCTCTCTCAAATCTCACAACTACAAGAAAACGAATGAAGCAACCAACGACCGAATTAATAAACTCGAGCACCAACTCAAAAACGGCTCCTTGAATTTGGACGAGCTCGTTCAACCACTTCAAAACAGCAGCTAATATTATTAACCTATTCGGTAGTAGAGATCATTCGTACTTCAAAATGATGCAATGGTATAGCTTGAATAGTAGAATAATAACTTGAGAAGCTAACTGGCGCAGAAAACAGCCGACTAAAATGCAGAAGCTGCTGTTTAGGCATCAATGGTTAAATAAAAATAACTTGAAAAATAAATACTTGAACAATAATAAGAATACACAGCTTAAATAAATGACTTGCAACATAACATCAAATAATTGAACAAATAACTAAATATCTCACAACTGCAAACAAACCCAGATTAACAAATAGCTTTACAAGCATCTATGTAAAAATAGCAACAACTTGAACTATAAATAATATCACAACAACAATAATACCAATAATAATTGAACTAACAACAATAAACCATTAACTCTCTGACAAAAGATTTACAAATGAGCCGAGCTGAATAGCAACTCAACTCTGGCTAAAACTTAGCTCTTTAAACCTCTATTTCTAAATAAGAATAGCTAGAATTCTAAAATCATTCATTAAAACAATAATATGATATGTAAATTAACCAATTGCAACAAACAATTAAACAATTAACAAATTAAATATAAAATACTCAAAGTAACTTAGAATCTTCAACTGCGCCTGAGAACACTATAATATAGCAGCTAAAATAGTAAATATAATCATATGATAGTATAAATGAATAAAATAATATCATGATTCAAAACTAAACAGCATAAATTGATTTGATTTTGAAATAAATTGATAGTTTCGCATATAAAAGTGATGATAAGCTCAAAATTATATTAAAGTGGACAGTAGAATAAAAAGATATATTTTCTAAAACAGAATTGCAAATGCATCAATACAAAACCTAATTAACTAAAGAAACAGAAACTAAAACACAAATTTAAGATTAATTAAATGTACTATAGAAAGAAATGGAATAAGTTGAAAAATCTATTAAATAAACGCAAAGTAAAAATATTTAATATGCTGAATTGATAAATGAACTAAAATAATAAATAGATCAAATGAATAATTAGTTAGGACTTTAAAAATAGCTTAAATAACAGATTAGTTCGACTATTGGATCTTC
Source organism: Hexamita inflata (assembly GCA_963988835.1). NCBI lineage: Eukaryota > Fornicata > Diplomonadida > Hexamitidae > Hexamita > Hexamita inflata. Next base: position 13,449 of record CAXDID010000401.1, on the reverse strand, counting down.
TACCACAGATTTCTAACTGTTGAGCAACTTGCAATAGATATAATTGGAGAAATAGCAAGCTGAATAATTGCTACACCAATGCAGAATATAGAACTAGGAACTAAAAATAAATAATGATAATCTACAGTTGAAGTATTAACGACTAGAACAGAAACATGAAGATTTGTACGCTTAACATCAAAACAGCACACTAATATCAACTTAACAGCAAAGTGAAGCTCAATAGTTAAAACAGCAAAGATAGCATTTGGAACAATAAGTTAAAGAGAACGTGTACATCTAACAGGATTTAAAAACTCAGCTGACTAATCTCCAACTGAAAGAGCAGAATTCCAACAATACAGTAATTATGCTCCAAAAGCAAATTGAACAATTGTAATTTGATTTGAAAGCATCTCAAAACAGTAATCAAGAGAACAATTTATTAAACGCTCAATCGTAAAAAGAAATTCAACTTAAATTAAATAACGAATAGAAACTGAACTCCGTTTTATAAAAGCAACAACATCAAATAACTGAACTAGAATTGAACATCTCTCAAATATAAACCGAATATATAAATATATCCGAGGAACTAAATCAAACTAAAAACGAACTATAATAAGCTTATGAAACAAATATTTACAACTAACAAGTTATTGAGCAGATGGAACAAGAAAATACAAAATAAAATGTTATTCAACAGCAACAAATTGAACAAAAAGATAGCTAAAATAAAAGTCTTCAGGAAATAAGCTCAGAACTTAACTAAAGACTGTAATAACTGTAATTGAACAACTAAGTACTGCAAAATGACAAATAGAAAATGCAAACCGATTCTAACGTTGAAATAAAGAAGCTTAATATTGCCATTGAAGTTCAAAAGCAAGATATTCAACAGTTATCGGCTAAAAACACAACTTTGTCTGCTAACTGCTCCAACCAACAAGAAAAAATAACCGAGTAAAATAAAACCATTTCAAACTTGGAGTTGACTAAATCGGTGAACGAGCAGGAAATTAAAAGACTACAAGAGTAGTTTATTTTGCAAAAGTAATTATTTTCAGATTCTCAGGTTAAAATTTAACAGTTGAATTCTGACAAAATGCAGTTAAACAAGGAAATTCAATCTCTTTCTTCCTCCAAAGTCCAACTTGAGTCTGAAAAGCAACTATTGATCAAAAATTCCGATGAGCAAGCAATTAAGTTACGAGATTCAATTATAACCTCCAACAACTACCAGAAAGACCTTATCAACTCTAAAGAGCAACTGAATCAACTCGAAACCCTTAAATTACAGCAAATGAACAAAATTGAAGTGCAAAATCAGCAAATAAACGACCAGTTACAACAACTAAACGACAAAAATATGCAAATACAAAAGTTGAAACAATCGAACTAAAACGAACTAATGGTCCAGTAAAACATTCTGAACCAGAAACTTGTAAATTATGAAGAGATCATAAAACAACTAAAACAGAAATTAATTGAACAAAACCAAATAAACCAAATCGACTGTTAATAATTCGAACAAATCAAATTCAATCAATAATAAGAAATACAACATTTGAATCAAATTATATACTCGAATTAACAAGAATACCAGGAACTGCACCAAATACTAGTCAACGCGCAACAGCAAACACAAATACAAATTCAAGAAAGTAACACAAGAGCACAACTCATCGAACGATAACACAAAGACGAACTAGAAAAACTATTCAACGAAATCACCACACTCAGACAATAACTCGAACACCTAAACAGAACACAAAGCTCAAACCAACTGCGATAATCACTCATGCGATCGCAAGTAATACAAGGAAATTAATGAATGTGAAATTATATATTACTTTTTGATAAATGCAAACAAATTCTTACAATAATGATTGCAGTGAGGAGTTCTAAGAAAATAACATCTAATATCAAAGTTAACATTATTTTAAAATCATTAAATCACAAATTATTAATATATCCCACTCACTTAACTTTCATTTATACTTGCATGGTCTACATTTTAAGCGCATGTCTTCACGGGCAACATACTTCGTGTTGGAGAAGTGGCCTCATACCCAGTCGTCGATGGAAATATCCATCTAATTCTGTAGCTTCTTGGCCTTCTTCTTTTCGCTTTGACTTTACTTATTTTCTACTGGGCAGGTAGGGATGTCTGTTTCAGAACATCTTCAATGTTCTAGACTTCTTACAGGCTTTTTATTTTCTTTAGGAGTATCTCGCATTGGGGTCGGTTGATGAGTTTACGTTTAAAGAACGCCTTGAAGATCAATATTAAGTTGGATTAAAGCAGCTTGAAAAGCAAGACGCCGAAAGTGAGTGCTGTAAACACAATATCTGAGTTTCAATCTATTTTTGTTATATCGTAACGTCTTGGTCTTAAATTAAACAGTCATCTTCCACAAACTGATGATTTTTCCTGCACAACCATGTATTACGTATCATTATCTTATCGATGTCCTAGTCTAGCAGCATATTTGCAACGTCTTAGAAGTATCTAATTTTGGTTTAGTATAATAATATATATTATTTTTACTAAAATATGAATTATAAAGATATTTATAAATAATTATAAAATGTTAATCACCATTTAGATAGTTAACAAGCAGAATTAGACAAATATTATAAATAACCTTCTTTATCCACATAATTAGAACAAAATTAACAAAACGGGTTCTTATCTTTTCAATTGCTAATTCTACTAAACCAACGATTAACAGACGATTTATTGGGTATAATTTTGAAGCTTAGACATAAGCCAAAATTACATATAAACTCAACCCTCTTAGCACATTTTAACACTAAATAGTATTAAACGTAAGAATGAACCTTGGCAGAAATCTCAAGTACAACACAGCTAATACATCCAAGCTAAGATGAACACACAAAACTAACCAGATCACCCAGATAACACCTAGACGAATTAAGGGGCTATCAATTCAAAATAAGTTGTCATAAACAATTTCAATTACATCAGTATTTCTGACAGATAATTCTCAAAATTAAACTAAACTACACTTAACCAAATAAATCAAATAGAACGAAAGAAAAATAGAAATAACGATCGCAAAAATATATAAACATGATATCAGTAATATCATATAATAAAAGATCAGAGTACACATCAAGCTTCAATACGGTAAAATCTCGCTAAAAGACTCTTGGATACACTCGCGTATAGAGCCAGGCAAAATTGCGTATAAGCTTTCAATTTCTAAAGTTTATATGCGAGATATCCTGTCTCAAGAGTCAATACGTGATCAACTTGGATCTATAAAATAAGTGTAAAATCTAATATTTAAAAAATGTAATCATGTTAATTCTTCATGTTAAAGCGCTATCACGATAATTGTAAGCAACTAGTATATTCTCGCACTTATTTTCTACCAATCATCAAGTAAAAATGTACACGTTACACTTATATGAGATTAAGTTAGGTCTTTATGTGAGAAATCTCAAAATATCTAATAGAAGTACGTAATCATGTATTGACTTTCTACTTTTCCAGAGTATATACGCGAGTGTATCCAAGAGTCTTTTAGCGAGATTTTACCGTAATTATCTTATCAATTGACAAAGAAATAAATCATAACACTTCTTACAATAGAGATAACAGCGAACACAAACACAAGCCACTATCACTAAAACGTGGTAAAATCATTGAAAAAACGTTATAATGGTGTTTGAACAAATATTGCAATCAAAGTATTAATAGAAAAGCAATAAAATTAACAAAAGTCCAGGAATAACTGTTCCAAAACAACAAATTCGCAGAAATATTTAACAACAACGTAGCAAACAAAAACACATATTAAAAATGAATACTCGTGGAATGTAATAAAACGAAAGCCATTGAAATATTATGTCATAATACAAACGCAACATAGAACAAAATAACAGTTGCGTATTCAATGATGTAAAATCGCAGAGTATTATTTATAATTCAAAATATGAAAATACACATACATACACATTCAAACAAAAATAACAACAACTCATTTTTAAACGGAAAAACAACTTCAACAATCAAACCTCTGTACACTGTGTCTGTAGGCTCTATAAATAATGCAAAAATATGAATTTAAAAGATCAATATGCATGATTTATTATAAAATATTAATCACCACCATTTTAATAATGGACAACCTGAATCAGTCAAATATATTAAATATTATTCTGAATTGAAATAATTATCTCTTGCAGTATAACTACCATACCACGCAGCAATCATCAAACATCTATACTAATCACTTGTCATACTTTAACTAATAGAAACAGAAACAGAAATATTTTGTATTTATTATTTTAATAAATCGATTTGCGTCTAAAACTAATTATTCGTAACTACCGCATTAATTTAAGCGTTTACAGTATCTATTTTCTAGTTGGTTTGAGTGAAGTTATTTTTAATGTTCATGTTTGTATTTTATACATCTGCAATAACTTAATTGAAATTTGTTTACATGGTTGTATTGAGATTAGTAATCTAAGAATTAGTGAAAGAAAAGTTATTCTTCATACTCAATTGATTATTGTTCATATATGTTGCTATAGCTGATAAGTTGTTCAATATGTCGCTTTTGAAATCTGTGATAATCGCTTAAGTAATTAAGTTCTAATCTGTAACTTATTAGAGCTATTGCATTATATCAGTTTAAAGCGCTTTTAAGTTATCTTGGAGTGTTACATTTGTGCTTATAATTAGCTATTTCAAGTCTGTATGAGATTCAAACGCAAAATCAGAGAGGTTTGAAATGTTAGATTATATTTCAGTCTCTAAATTATAAAATAGTGATTTCATCTCAATTTATGAATTGAATATTTCTGTTTCAAATTTGGAATCTAATAATTACTCATTCATCATAATTTGAGATAGTTCTGAAATTATATGGACACACACCGTATTGTTTAGGTAATACCCATATTTGCACACACAAGTATTTGAAATCTTATCGTATTTAAACGGGTTATCACATAATAGTGTATTATTACCTTATAATGTAGAAAATTGTACTATTTCCTAACATAATCCATAGAACACATAATAATTTTCTTTACATACAGTACAAGTATGAAATTCTAATGATGAAATATTTACTAAATTTATAGTTAGTCCTACTCTCTAAGTAGCCGTATCAACACAAACATTCATTGTACTAATCTTAATATTTATTTCAACATCAACTTTTGAACACATATATCCATTTAAACTACTTACTATATCATTATATCCTGTGAGAGTTACATTATTAATTGAAAATGTTGTAATATTATTTAGTATCTAATTTGCAATTCCAGACGAAGAATTGCATGAAAATCTGTATGAAATGTTTACATTCTCAATTTAAATGATATCTTTAGATATAAAAATTACTGCGGACAGTTACAATCCATTGGCTATGAATTACAACTCAGAATACTTTATAACTATATCACATTCTAAGCACAGTAGCGCTCCTGCCAAAATTGAATAGTTAATTGTTACAAAAATTTCTGAATCTTCTAATAATTAACTATTAGAATTGAAACCAAAAACAGCAAACTGGTTAACTTAATATAAGTTCAATTATATTTTTGATGATTTCATTTAATTAGCATATATAAACATATAATTAGACTGTTACGCACTAAATAATTACTTGTTGATTACTATATTATTAATATTTTTCAATTTTTAGCAATATGTGTATTCCACATTATTAACTAATAGATAATTATCACAAATATTTTTGGTTAATATAATATTATTTTAAAGAAATTTATAATATATAAGTATAGAAGAAATTGTAATTGACATTATATTAATGTCACTCACTTAACGCTAACCTTATCAACAATACTTAGATATTTAATCATTTAATCCAAACTTAGTACACTGAAACACTACCAATTAAGATATCAAAAATATCAACTTAAAATAGCATTTTAAACTGATATAATGCAATAAGTTTCAGACTAGAACTTAATTACTTAACACATATCGTATTGTAGAGCATTTTTCAATGGGTCAAAATCATGATAGAGTAATACTAGAGCTAATACGAACATCCATACCTTGTAGGGTACATGCTAATAACATAATCAAAATTTTAGAATGAAAATCAAATAAAATATTTCACTTGACTCATTTGTGATGTGTAAACAATGATGTGCAAACATTAATTATCATTAATTCATATGTTTCACAAAGTATAAATTACATATATTTAACAATATTAAAATATTTATTAAATCAATTATATAGTTAATTATATAGTTAAAAATTAATTCATTTAAATGACTCACATACATGCAATTCATTCATAAGGGGTGCTTAAGCAATTACTTGCAATAACATATTGCATTCAGTATTTTAATTGAACGTACTACATAACCTCGAATTGAGACACCCACCCCCTTTCACTTACAGACACCTGAAGTGCTCAGATACAGACACCTACCGATTTTTTATAGTAAAGGTGTCTATAACTGAACTACAAAAGGGGTTGTAAGTGAATTGAACATTGTAAATCTCTTTTGTATTTACTAAATTTTTTTGAGCTTTTGAACTTTGTATGACCATATATATAAATTATATGCTATTTAATCTTCTATATAATGGTAATTTATGCAAATTAGATCAAGAAACTAAGAAATTTGATAAAATTTCCAGAAAATTTTTTGAAAAGGTGTCTGTAACTGAAATGGAAAACCAAATCTGACACAGAAAATATACCAAACTGAGCCAGATTTGCTCTCACTTATAGACACCCTGGCCATTTTTGGAAACTGCTCGGGTGTCTGTATTCGAACAAGGGTGGGTGGTTCAATTCGAGGTTATGTAGTAGTTAAATAAATAATATTATAGCTATTTCTGGAATTTATTAATAATAGCATTATCAATTATTAATTACACTAAATTGACATGAAATTCAATTTATTTAAAATCATATAATTTCATTCATAATTAAGCTATAATTACAATAATAATATTTTGAGTGCTGAAAGTAGCTGCTTTTAGCTATATTGCTAATATTATAAAATATGACTGAATACGTTAAATAATTTGAGTTATAATTAAATTACTACATTATTTATATTATTTGGATCACTTTATGTTTTCAATTAAGTATTTAAGTTTCTAAATCAGTGTTAATTTGATACTTATGTCATCACATAGGAAAAGTGGTTAATGTGACAGAATCATCAAGGCGTTTTATGAACGGAGCAACTTTCATAGTTTTGCACTCATAATGAAATCTAAACTCTTCAGCTATTGTTATTGATTGTCGGTATGTGTTAAGCGATTATCACAGATTTCAAAAGCGACATATTGAACAACTTATCAGCTATAGCAACATATATGAACAATAATCAATTGAGTATGAAGAATAACTTTTCTTTCACTAATTCTTAGATTACTAATCTCAATACAACCATGTAAACAAATTTCAATTAAGTTATTGCAGATGTATAAAATACAAACATGAACATTAAAAATAACTTCACTCAAACCAACTAGAAAATAGATACTGTAAACGCTTAAATTAATGCGGTAGTTACGAATAATTAGTTTTAGACGCAAATCGATTTATTAAAATAATAAATACAAAATATTTCTGTTTCTGTTTCTATTAGTTAAAGTATGACAAGTGATTAGTATAGATGTTTGATGATTGCTGCGTGGTATGGTAGTTATACTGCAAGAGATAATTATTTCAATTCAGAATAATATTTAATATATTTGACTGATTCAGGTTGTCCATTATTAAAATGGTGGTGATTAATATTTTATAATTAATCATGCATATTGATCTTTTAAATTCATATTTTTGCATTATTTATAGAGCCTACAGACACAGTGTACAGAGGTTTGATTGTTGAAGTTGTTTTTCCGTTTAAAAATGAGTTGTTGTTATTTTTGTTTGAATGTGTATGTATGTGTATTTTCATATTTTGAATTATAAATAATACTCTGCGATTTTACATCATTGAATACGCAACTGTTATTTTGTTCTATGTTGCGTTTGTATTATGACATAATATTTCAATGGCTTTCGTTTTATTACATTCCACGAGTATTCATTTTTAATATGTGTTTTTGTTTGCTACGTTGTTGTTAAATATTTCTGCGAATTTGTTGTTTTGGAACAGTTATTCCTGGACTTTTGTTAATTTTATTGCTTTTCTATTAATACTTTGATTGCAATATTTGTTCAAACACCATTATAACGTTTTTTCAATGATTTTACCACGTTTTAGTGATAGTGGCTTGTGTTTGTGTTCGCTGTTATCTCTATTGTAAGAAGTGTTATGATTTATTTCTTTGTCAATTGATAAGATAATTACGGTAAAATCTCGCTAAAAGACTCTTGGATACACTCGCGTATATACTCTGGAAAAGTAGAAAGTCAATACATGATTACGTACTTCTATTAGATATTTTGAGATTTCTCACATAAAGACCTAACTTAATCTCATATAAGTGTAACGTGTACATTTTTACTTGATGATTGGTAGAAAATAAGTGCGAGAATATACTAGTTGCTTACAATTATCGTGATAGCGCTTTAACATGAAGAATTAACATGATTACATTTTTTAAATATTAGATTTTACACTTATTTTATAGATCCAAGTTGATCACGTATTGACTCTTGAGACAGGATATCTCGCATATAAACTTTAGAAATTGAAAGCTTATACGCAATTTTGCCTGGCTCTATACGCGAGTGTATCCAAGAGTCTTTTAGCGAGATTTTACCGTATTGAAGCTTGATGTGTACTCTGATCTTTTATTATATGATATTACTGATATCATGTTTATATATTTTTGCGATCGTTATTTCTATTTTTCTTTCGTTCTATTTGATTTATTTGGTTAAGTGTAGTTTAGTTTAATTTTGGGAATTATCTGTCAGAAATACTGATGTAATTGAAATTGTTTATGACAACTTATTTTGAATTGATAGCCCCTTAATTCGTCTAGGTGTTATCTGGGTGATCTGGTTAGTTTTGTGTGTTCATCTTAGCTTGGATGTATTAGCTGTGTTGTACTTGAGATTTCTGCCAAGGTTCATTCTTACGTTTAATACTATTTAGTGTTAAAATGTGCTAAGAGGGTTGAGTTTATATGTAATTTTGGCTTATGTCTAAGCTTCAAAATTATACCCAATAAATCGTCTGTTAATCGTTGGTTTAGTAGAATTAGCAATTGAAAAGATAAGAACCCGTTTTGTTAATTTTGTTCTAATTATGTGGATAAAGAAGGTTATTTATAATATTTGTCTAATTCTGCTTGTTAACTATCTAAATGGTGATTAACATTATATAATTATTTATAAATATCTTTATAATTCATATTTTAGTAAAAATAATATATATTATTATACTAAACCAAAATTAGATACTTCTAAGACGTTGCAAATATGCTGCTAGACTAGGACATCGATAAGATAATGATACGTAATACATGGTTGTGCAGGAAAAATCATCAGTTTGTGGAAGATGACTGTTTAATTTAAGACCAAGACGTTACGATATAACAAAAATAGATTGAAACTCAGATATTGTGTTTACAGCACTCACTTTCGGCGTCTTGCTTTTCAAGCTGCTTTAATCCAACTTAATATTGATCTTCAAGGCGTTCTTTAAACGTAAACTCATCAACCGACCCCAATGCGAGATACTCCTAAAGAAAATAAAAAGCCTGTAAGAAGTCTAGAACATTGAAGATGTTCTGAAACAGACATCCCTACCTGCCCAGTAGAAAATAAGTAAAGTCAAAGCGAAAAGAAGAAGGCCAAGAAGCTACAGAATTAGATGGATATTTCCATCGACGACTGGGTATGAGGCCACTTCTCCAACACGAAGTATGTTGCCCGTGAAGACATGCGCTTAAAATGTAGACCATGCAAGTATAAATGAAAGTTAAGTGAGTGGGATATATTAATAATTTGTGATTTAATGATTTTAAAATAATGTTAACTTTGATATTAGATGTTATTTTCTTAGAACTCCTCACTGCAATCATTATTGTAAGAATTTGTTTGCATTTATCAAAAAGTAATATATAATTTCACCTTCATTAATTTCCTTGTATAACTTGCGATCGCATGAGTGATTATCGCAGTTGGTTTGAGCTTTGTGTTCTGTTTAGGTGTTCGAGTTATTGTCTGAGTGTGGTGATTTCGTTGTAAAGTTTTTCTAGTTCGTCTTTGTGTTATCGTTCGATGAGTTGTGCTCTTGTGTTACTTTCTTGAATTTGTATTTGTGTTTGCTGTTGCGCGTTGACTAGTATTTGGTGCAGTTCCTGGTATTCTTGTTAATTCGAGTATATAATTTGATTCAAATGTTGTATTTCTTATTATTGATTGAATTTGTATTTTTTCTAATAACTTAACTGATTTTTTCTCAGAGTAAAAAACCCTCAAGTAAAATGAAAAGATTTGAAACTTTTGATATCATTTTCCTTAATTTGGTAATTTTTGTGGAACGAATGTTACATAATATGATTTCGAATCTTTAACAAATCTATGTATTTTATAAATCGTTATAAATTAAATAATATTAAAACTTCTTTCTGATCGCTTCTAATTTAAAAGTAATAATAATAAATAGATGACCACATTAATCATATTTAAACATTCAAATTTACAATTAAACAATAACAATGAGTTATCACGTAATTTATTATATTTGAATTCTTTATTCACTCCAAAAATGATAATGTATAAATTAATAGTTAACTATATTAACTCGTTTTAAAATCATATAAATGTTGGTTAGTGCTATATGTAAGATATAGAATTAACATTAGATAAGAGTTATAATACAATAAGTTTAAAGTTAAGTTAAAACAATAATATATAATGTTATAATTTTAGTGGCGATATCTAGATAAATTTAACACTATCCAGTAAAATATTTACAGATACATTATATATTGTTGTTGATAATTTCGACTACATGACTACAAATATTGTAACTTTCGAAATTCCAAATAGTATAAATCTAAACAATTATTTAGAAGAACATTTTATAGAAATGAAAATGTTTAATCTACTATATATAACTAAATAAAAGATTCAAAATTTCTAGGAACAAAGATCTAATTTAGCGAAATGCTTTGAATCACTTGTTTTAAAATTTGTTGGGAATTAAGCTATTTTTTCAATGTGTCCAAATATAAATTGCATATAACTTACGTAGTAATAGGGAATTAATAAAATCTCTTTTATTAAAGAAATTACTGTGAAAGTCGAATAATATACATTTTATATTTAAGCCAATCTATTTTTGCAAGCGTATAGTAACTAAGTGTGTTATTTCGAAAAACTATAAACAGATAACAGATAGCTTCAATAAATTTTACTACGTTCTTTTATAGAATCAAAACTGAATATATATTTACAATAGGAAAAACGGTTGTTACATATTCCGTATACTATTAAAATAAATACTGACTCAGTGTCTAATGTGTTTAAAAGCTAATAAGCATATTTATACTAATATGGAAACGATACTGGATACTAAATTACGTTTGATTATGATTAGAAGGCAATAAATACTGCAATGTAAACCATTGAAAATATAAAGTATGATAAAATAGAGTATAAACTTACTGGTTAATTATTATCTTACCGTGGCCTTGTAAAATAGTATATCACACAATCAGCAGATAAATTTGATGTGTCAGAAAGAATTATTAAATTTTCGTGTGGTAATATGAAGGGCGCATAGTAAGTTGTGTGTTATCAGATGCTTTATGACGATCTTCACTCTGATAATGCAGTTCCTACGTATAATTTTGATATTATGTTCTTCTTTCAGAATAAGCTGATTTATTTATTGAAGGCTTCTAATTGCCTTTCTAGGTATACTTGTTGGCGAAACGGTATTGCTGTGTTGAAGAACACTGGTTTGACTTTAGAGCTTGAGCGGACGTACGACTGTGATATTTGGGATGTGTTCTACGACTACAGCAACGTCACCTCCCGTTTAACAGTTAAAAATGAATTATAAACAGTTTAATACGTTGAGAAGTACTTTCAAATAGTTCACTCCAAAAATCAGAATAACTTTTCCTGGTCGTGCGCAGAACTTAATTGCAGTTCAAATTAAATGAACTTGACTTATTCGTTTGAATATGACTTTGGCCCATTCACGGCCAAATTTTTCGTCTCTAAAGTTGAAGATAGGAGGAAGTAATTCAGTAAAATGTGGGGTTTAATTAGCGGGTTCGCGTTTTTGGTGCTAATTTTTGTTGTATTTAGGTTCAAACAATTTATGACTCACTAAGTTATCAGAAAATACAGAGGATACGCAAAGGTTTAAAAATAAACACAGGACCAAATATTACTGCGATAGTTAGTTCAAAGCATTCAAAATAAAGAAAGGGGCTCCGAAATACGCACATAAGTTAGAAATTAAACAAATGAGTCAAGATCATTATCGAATCACGCCAATGACGTTTTTAGCTTCGCAATTGAGTGACTGATATAATATGATTATATGTAACTATATTGATCTATATTATTATATCTATTATTATTTCGTTATTGAAACAGAATACACTTATTTTTACGATTATTATACAATGTATAATATACATGTATTCTATTTTGATCACTTACATAATCTATGACAATAACACATAGATAAGCTAGAACAATTAGTAATTGATTCAGAGTTACTAAATAATACATAACTCACTCAACAGCTAAGTTGCAGATGAGTTGATGTTTTGTCTCCGTGTTATATTGTTATAAATAGAAAAAACGTTATATATTATTTATTTAGCTAAATTTTATAGCTCCACTTCAAAACATGCAAAAGCTAAGTTAAGAATAACTAGTATCATTGAACAATTATGACAGTAAACAACTGATTTTGATTCTTAATGTATTTAAAATAAATAATAGCTTTAAATCAGATTTTTCTGAAGTGTAACTAATACAAAATTAAGAAACCAAGTTAGTATAATTGTAAAAACTTAAGGAAAAGATATAAAACCACATTTTAATGCTATTTTCGATGTCATAATCTTAATAACCCAAAAATTCATAAAAATTAGGTGAATATATGATAAATTATTTCGTTTAGTTGAAACTATATTTTAAACAATTAAAATCTATATCTTCTAATGAAAATACTTTATTTGATTATTAATTAATTGATGTTTTAGGATAATTATTAACAGAATTTGAATTTTCTTAAAACCATATACGAAAAGATGATAACGATAAATTATAATAAATATTAACACTATATAAAAATGTTAATAATGGTTAATAATAAAAAATACGGTTATTAGAGCTTTAGAAGTAACAATAAAATTAAAAATCTGAAAAATAGTAGTAGTTATTGTAATAATACAACATTGCTAATGAATAATTAATAAAACAATAATTAAATATGTAAATTAATACATCAAATCTTAAAAATTAAATTGATGAAATGCAAATTAAGTTAGAT
>CAXDID010000400.1:0-44623 GCA_963988835.1 Hexamita inflata | reverse complement strand
TAATTTATTGTTTAAGTTATCATCCACTCAATAATCAATTAAAACAAGGTATGCTATTTAAGTAGCCTGTTTTAAAAACGAGTCCGTTTTCGTTTATTGTTGAACGTGTATTAATGGAATCTAAACACTTGAATTAGTTGTCGCTAAATAAGTACGTAGCCCTTGTTGTTATGCTTGCGGTTGTAGTTTTAACCAAATAATCCAGCGAAAGACGTATTGGCGTTGACATATTTGTTTACAAAGTTAGCACAAGCGCCTTGAGCGCGTCTCGTTCATCACTTGTATATTTTGTGTTTTCCGTTGCCGACTTTACGTCAATAAGATATCTTTTGATGTTGAGAAAGTTTTGGTTCCCAGCTGCGTAATCTCCGGCTTTGGCGTAGATGTTTGCGTTTTCAATATACTTAACTGGGACTCTAAGCCACCTATTGTTTGTTTAGTACTCGAAGAATACTTTGTAGTTCGTTACGTCGCAGAATACCGGCTCTACTTCGAACGCGAACCACCAGTCTGGAAGAGAGAACGTGAATCTGGCCGATGAAAAACAAGAAGTTTGATTCGAAAGGACGTGGAAAACATCTGAAACAGAACCGACAACCTCGTACTCTCCGTCCAATAGGACTGAGAACCCGCCATATTGAGCGTCCAAGGTAAGGTCGTATTCGGTTATGGTAGGTACCTGATACTAAATCTTGACTTCTTGGTTGAACTGGTACACGAAAGGAATCCCGAGACCAGTTGCTGGGATCTGTATTTTGCCATTAGCCGCGGAATTGAGTAGGATTTTAGCAGTTGACGACTTTCCGTTCAGCACCTAACAACATAACAAAATGATGCGAATATTGAGATATTTCATAAACTTTCTATATTATTCAACGATTTATATAAATTCTAATAATTAAATATTAATAAAATATTATATTTCACTCCACGAAATAAATGTGTCTGGAAAATGCCTATAAAATTACCCTAAAATTACTCTAAAAAGCTATTTGAGTTATCCAGTATGTCCATAATAATAATCCGTCAATTGATTTGAATTATAACTTAACGTACCGTTTATATAAATACAATTAAAACTCAGTTTTGACCAGTTTCATCAGTATACAACTACCAGTAGGAGATCAATACCTATTCACCTGCGCTTTATGAGTCTTTTGATTTAGTACAGTTAAGTTGCCGCTTTCAAGTTACTAAATTGTATTTGTTGACAGTTCAGTCTAAAATTAAGGCAAATTTGTACTATTTGAATTTTGATATAGTGAATTTTATAAAATTTATTTATATCAGATTTATAATAGGACAAAAGAAAAAGTATACTTTTTTTACTTCACACTTCAAATCGCACCAAGTTGTTATGTACCTAACACATGTTGTCGGTCGGAATAAATTTGATGAGTGGGTTCGGGAGTAAGGTCAACGTTATTGTTCTGGTGAGTCTATTGCCGGTTATAGTAGATGCTGAACCGATATATATATATATATTAATTTATACTGATATTTGATATTTATGTATCAAATATTATTGTTACTATTATATATCGGCTCACAGTTATTTTTTCGTTTTTGGAGGGGTAAGCCTCTTATAAGTTTTGGTATTTTAACCTTGATCTATTTAAACCTTAAGTTAAACCTTATGTTATAGCATAGTGTTGGTTGTTAGCTAATTATTCTGAGACCATTTAATTAATTACTCTTCTGCTAAATAATAAATAATATGCTAGTATTGACTTCTCATTATAACAGTTTTATACAATTAATTAACAGTGATTTATGCATTTAATGGTGCATCATCGTTGGGAATTGATTTCTGTAACAATTCATTTTATAATATTAATTCTCACAAAGATGGTAATTTATATATAACGTGTCCATATCAAAATACTCAGTTGTTAAAATATTAAATAAGTATTAATTCAATTTACTCTGAATCTATCTCCATGAATACACAACCATTCTTTATTCATTTAGCGTCACTATTCGCCTTGCAACCGAATACAAAACAAACTTTCTCCACTCCCAAATATGAACATTGATTTGATCTCCAAGCGCACAGTCCCAAAAGCCCTTGAATCGCCCATCTTTAACAAGAAGAAAACAGCGATTTCGAGCCCGAATAGTTTAACGAACGGCTTAAAACGGAGCCCACACCACCTAGTTTACTTTGATTAGGAGCAAAATGATCAATTCTCGGCCGATGAATTCTTGGAAGAGGTCAAAGTTGTTAAAAATGAGAGCAAACCAAAAATGATCGTTAAAAACGAAATTGAACCGGCGGACGAATTCCTGGTTATATTTAGAAATGATGAATGAAATATTGTGGTTTATTTATAGAAACATGTTTTTTTGATAATGGAATTTATAATGAAACAAAAGTAAATATCTAACTTGAATTAAAATACTTTTCGTGTAAACTATAAATAACTATGCTAATTTGGTACGGGACAAACAATATAAATAACATAAATGGGCAGAAAAATAGTTTGTAAAGTTATTTTAACTGACCCAAACAACACCGATATCGGTTTTTGATTTTTTGAAAAGTGTAAACATCCACACTTAGTTACACATCTCAATATCATCATATAAATTGTGACTCTGAATAGCCTCTTCAAAAAGCCCAGCTTTAAATATCTTCATATACAATACTATGTACACAGATATCAGATCATAAGTAATATTATCATTAACAAAAATTAATTATTTTGATCGCACAATTTTAATATAATTCTACCAAAGTTATCATTTCTGAAGTATTCTTTGAGTTATACTCTATTATTATCAAGAATATATCAATCAACTATACATATTCTGTTTTTAAATATTATAACAGCAAAACTCACTTCTTGATTAATTTTGCGTCGAACTTGTATTATTGAATCTTTGCCAGTTTCTTCTTTTCGTCAACAACTGCGTGAACGGGACACTTCTAAAAACAGGCGTAACATCCAACGCATTTTTCCTGTTCAGTGAAAACGGCCCTCTTGTTTTCAATTGAGAGAATTCCACTAGGGCAGTTCCTCACGCACGTTCCGCACCCAATGCAAGCTGAGTCGATTTTGAAAATGATCGGAATTGCCTTCTGTTGCATTCTATCAGTGAAGCCTTGAGTGCAGGATTTAGTTTGTTGTGTGCGAATATATGTGTTTGTTTTCAAGGCGTGGACGAACTCTGCGCAATTCTTCTTCAAATCGACCATCTTCTGATTCTTAACATGTTTACCGTAAACAAGTTGAATGTGTACGTAATTTCCAGGATAATTAGCTGAAACGTAAGTTACAGGCAAGGCCCCGTGCGCGGTGAGAATTTGCTCGAACACATAGCGCATGTTGCGCATGTTCGATCCACAAGTGCTGAACGTCATCACGTACTTACCAGATAAATTGGCTGATGGCATCGCCTCTAAGTACTAGCGCACGAAAACTGGGATCGTGTACCAATCGGCGTACGCACCGAAGAGATACGCGTCACAATTCGGATATTGATAATCAGGCTTCGTATTCTTCTTGTTCATCTCTATGTTGATCATGTACACTTCAAATTAAAGTGTTGAATCGAGCTACTTCAACTCGTCCATTATAATGTGCGCGAAATTTTCAGTATTTCCAGTAATCGAACCGATGAACACACCAACTTTCATTTGGAGGAGGTGGAAAATGAAAATATCAACTTGTTCTTAATTTTATGTATACGTTAATAGTGTTTTCATAAAACACTTTTGATTTGTAATTAATTTATACACTGTACACTGTGTATTTGATATTTATGGATAAAATATAATTATTGTTATTGTTAATGTTAATCAAAGAAATGAGTTAAACAATTCAAAATAAAATGACTCGTATTACTAATCTAATATTCTAATCTCGTACTAATATTTTCGGAATGTTGAAATGGTCCATTATTTTTGTTAGTGATTTTTAACATACACATTTTTAACATACCACCCTAACATACCACCCTAATCCCAAAGAGTATAATACAATAAATGCTACACCTTAATGAATATATTATTAATAAGAATAAATACACGGTAGCTGTAATATCTTATAACTATCTCATCCACATCCATCATCTCTGAAAATTTAATAACCTAACATTAATGTTATATAAATATTAATAACACGGTAATAACACGATAAAGTATAAAACAATACTATCATTTCTGAATAGATATAATTTGATGACATCTCAAAAAATTAACACTGAAAATATAGAGTCCTTTATGCACAGGAGTAAAAAACGCGTTAAAATGAATATATCATTTCTAAATGTTTCTTGTGATTGAAGTAATTGATTATTGAGTGGATGTTTTTGAGATGTACCAAAAGAGTGAGCCGATATATATAATTCAAAATTACATTGTATAAAAATATACAATTTCAATCCTAATCTTAATTATAATTCAAAGCAGTATACAAAAATCAGTAAAATAGATTAGAAACATCATTTGTAGCTATCTATGTTAAAACTTACATATAATAATTATAGTACATAAAACGAATCACTTAAAATCATCATTATATGATAATTCTTAAAAATTTAATCTTGTTAAATGACAATTATCATGATAAAAAGTAAAATATCATATATCATTGACATAGTATTAAAATATAATTGATACAGTAATTTTTCAGAAAGTATACTTAACTAACAGTCTTCATAAATAATAATATTATTTAATAACATATACAATATACATGTATATATATTTATACATGAATAAGAATTTTAACTTGAATAAATAAGTATACTTAACTAATATAATCAAAATTTAAATATTATTATATTATATCTACAAAATTTACTATTTAATTTCCACTTCTTAAATTAATGGGTGTGGCCTGTGGACAGTGTATAATTGAAACTTATTATAAGCTAAAAATTGATAAAATAAACTTAAAATATTAAACACTTAAAATTGAAAGGAATAATTTACTTTAAAGGTTGGACTTTATCTCAAATCTTGGTATATAATAGCTATATATTAATAATTGCAAAAACATAATACCGAAGTTAAGCTCTAAAACTATAGGTAATATTTCTATATTATAATGTAAAGTAAATAGTTTAGAGTACATAGAATTAGAAAACCTTGTAGCTCTGAATCTATCATATTATCACCATTATTCTTTTGAAAGACAAAAATTTAATACGCAACACATTACTAAATTCAAAAAGTTGAGATATTTGAATATTAGTATGTATGAAGACATTGACATAACTCCAATTTCATAAATGAATTGGTTGTAGCACTTAAACTTGAGTTAATGTAATTTAAAAAATGTGTGCGCACTAAAGTATCTTGTTCCCTTATAGAGTTTAAATTTAAGTTTTAATAAAGATGTTGATATTACTCCGTTGCAGCACTTAACTAAAATGAAAGAATTAGTTCTGTAATCATGTAATATAAAAAATATTGATGCATTAATTACGCTTTAAAATCTACGATATATAAGTATTATTCATAATGCTATAGTCTATATACAACCTGTATTCGGAATTAAAGGACTACACGAACTTTAGGCAATTGATAACTTAATAATCGATTTATCGAAATGTACAGAGATGTATCCTTCATTTAAAAAATATATATTAGACCCATAAAAACAACCATCAGAATAAGAGATTATTTATGCTAATATTTTAAGAGATGTAAACACACCAATTACGTCTTTAAAATAAATAAAATTAAAGTATATATCAATATAAGATAAATATGTAATAAGAAAACAATAAGTTCAAACATATATTCAAAATTAACTAAGTTTCTTTATGATAAAAGTATCTTCTATATTTTCTTAATTGTGTCCAATCGAGATGTGGCAGTGAAATAAATATACTTTAGTATTATATTCTATTTATATTCTATTTATATTCAATTATTATTTTGTTAATATACAATGTAACATGAAATTTTGATTAAGATTGTTACTAAATGTTGCTAAATAATATTTCGATAAATGATTGGAATAACTTTACTGTAAAGAGTGTCGTTTTGTAACAATAGGTTGAATAAAATATCTAACTTGAATATAAATATTGGTTTCGTGTAAGCTTAAAATAATTAAGCTAATTTGGTATGGGACGGTGTTGTTGGGATATGAGTTTAACATTGGAGCTAACTTTTATTAACAAGAAAACAAAAATTCACGACAGACAAAGTCCGAATACGACCATCCCGATCATAAGAGCTCCAGTAAGGCCATATACGATATAGCTCCACTTGAACGTGCCCAGGCTCGTTTCGATCGCGTAGTACCTGATTTCGTTGTACTCCTGCAGGCTCTCGACTATGAAGTACATGTTCTCTCTGTTGTCTTTGTGCATCATGTAGTTTCTGTTTTCTACGCACTGATCTTCGCTCTGAGCCAGGTCCTTGTCGCAGCTGGCGGTGACCATGAAGACGTCCGCGCTGTAGTTGACGAAGACGTTCACTTAATAGGTTTGTCTGTTTTCGAAAGTTGCTCCGTTCCACGTCTTCCCGTAGTAGTTCAAAACGGTCATCTTGCTCGTTCTGGAGGTGCATCGGCTGTCGTGCTTCGTCCAGAGCGCAAATAATGTTTCTTTGTCTTTGAAGTGGATAACTCGTTTTTGAATGCATGTTCTCTTCAATGGGATGTATGAGGTGGTGAAATCGTACAGGTAATTATTATTTGAGTCGTATAATCCGATGAACATCTAAATATTTGATTCTTCGCTGCTTTCGTAGTCCATTAACGCCCTTACCTCGTTATCTTCAAGCGAGAACTTCACGTAGGGCAGTGAGACGAACTCGTCAAACGGTATCGTCCTCGTGAACGTTTTAACGGTCTCATTTACAGTCTTCACCAAAACTTCAACGTGAACGAAAGCCGTTTTCGCCTTCAAATATTGCGCTTTGGCGAACATTGGGTTCGTATTTGTCACCTCTAAACATGTGAGCTAATTCTAAAACCCGGTCTTGAACATGATGTTCCCCTCGTTCAGAGTTGCCTTCGGCGTCATCGTAGCCGCGCAAGATAACGGGTCAATGCTGAACCAGTAGTCGGCAACGGCCGTGATGGCGCCAATGGTTGACTTAATGTTGTATTCAAGGCTTAATCGCACCTGTAGGGTCAGGTCCGCGAACAGCGCGCCCACCATCTTCTGGACCGCGAGTCTCTCGGCGTCGGAGTACTTCGCGCTCTCGGAA
Organism: Hexamita inflata; assembly: GCA_963988835.1. Lineage (NCBI taxonomy): Eukaryota > Fornicata > Diplomonadida > Hexamitidae > Hexamita > Hexamita inflata. The sequence continues at coordinate 37,449 of CAXDID010000400.1, read as the reverse complement.
GCCGAGGTCGGATCCAACAAATAGCGCGTGATCTGGAGGAAGTCGGAGTTTACGTCGCTGTAGTCGCCGGCGTGGTAGGCCGGGTTCGCGCTGCTGATGGCTCTGACTGGGATCTTGGTCCACTTCTGCTCCAGGTAGTACTCGAAGAAGACGTCGAAGGAAGTTAGGGAACAAAATACCGGTGTTACTTCGAAGCCGTAGGTGCTAGTCGCCAGGTCGAACACGAAGCGGGTCTGGGAGAAGCAGGAGGTCTGGTTGGACCTGGTGTGCATCACGTCCGCGACCGAACCCAGCACCTGGTACTCGCCGTCCATCAGGATCTCGAAGCCGCCGTTGGTCGCGTCCAGGGTCTGGTCGTAGAGGGCCACGGAAGCGAAGGTGTGGGAAATCGTGACATTCTGGTTGAAGACGTAGGTGAAGGAGATGCCGGTTGCTAGACCCGGGAGGCGGATGGAGCCCAGGGTCGGGGAGTTCAGGAGGATGAAGGCCGTCGACTGCTTCCCGTTCAGCACCTGACACATGTTGTCGGTTGGGATGAAGGCCATGAGCGGATTGGGGAAGAGATTCAAGGAAATCGTCTTCGTGAGTCTGTTGCCAACGATGGTCGACGCAGGCGAGAAGCACTGCTTGAAGGACTTCTGCTCCACCATAAGGACGAAGACTATATTCATATTTGAGGAGTGAATATAAATTCATATTTGGATTACTTAAATATATTAGAACATAACTAAAGATTATAGCAATTAATTCATAATACTTGTAAATATCATTTACAAGTATAATGTAAATCATAATTTGTGTAGTTACTGCTACTTTAAAGTAGCTATTCATTATTTAAGAATTCAAATTATGTATACAGATACTCTTTAATGTACTCTTTAATGTTAAAACTGTATTATTTCACAATTGTGTATTATAAATGTTATGAATATGGTGTATGTATTATATAGGCGCTTAATTAAAAACAAAGACCAATATTAAAAATAATTGTAAATTGACTTTCAAATCATTTATCAAATTTTAAATTGATAACTTTAATTGTACTGTTTTAATTGATAAATTTAAATAAATAAAGTATAAGATTACTATAACATAATAAAATGTTCAAACCAAAACTTAGAAGCACTATGCGTTGCCCTGTTACAAAAAGATTCATACCTGCCATCTCAAAGAAAGATAATTTCTTAGGTCAATGATAATCTGTAACACTGCGATTTTTTAATTTTTAAATATATATTACTAAATTATTGTTATCCATTGTAAATTCATAATTTTTTGAGATATTTAAGTAATATTATCCGCTGGATATTTTGTTAACAGAATATTACACTTATTTGTTCATTTCGATACCGAAGGTACCTAATACCTCTTATATCGCAATTCTATTAAGAGATTAACTTTTCCTTTTCTTCAAATAACTTTACTTTAGTTATAATGTTAATATATATATCGGCTCACTCTTTTGGTACATCTCAAAAACATCCACTCAATAATCAATTACTTCAATCACAAGAAACATTAAAAAATGATGTATTCATTTTAACGCGTTCTTTACTCCTTTACATAAAGGACTCTATATTTTCAGTGTTAATTATTTGAGATGTCATCATATGTTAATAGCTGAAGATTATTATGTCGTCCGTGGTGAAGTGGAAATATATTAAAATACAGCTAATAATATAAAATACAATTTACTGCAATAAAAGTTAAAATAGAAAAATCAAATGAACTATATCACTATAACATGATGATGAACACGATTTTATTTTGAATAATATCATAAAACTGTTGCTAATAGGCTATAATGACATGGTCAATGGATATTCAGAGTGACAATCCAAGAAAATGAGGTATGATATTGAGATTAGTTCGGTCGAGCCTTAGTATTGAGTCGTTAAGGTTACAATTAAGAAAGTCGTTTTATATAATGATCAAACTCTCAATAAATTATAATTAAAAATATTTGAAACTCAGTATTTGTTAGAAAAACAACATCAGAAAATCCATTGAAGGCTTTAGAAACAAAAAATGTTACAATGTATCAAGTGATTTATCTTTACATTTAATACGTTAGATATTATCCAGTAGTCATTAACTTATTGAAAACATCACACCGTAAATTACGTCTATTTCGTCGTTATAAATATGAAAGATCATAATCCTTCAAGAAATTCAATAAACAAATGTAATATTGTTTCTCCTTGATAATACAATTTGATAATCTGGACTACTGATAATACAATATATTTTTTGTGTTTTGATGTGAATTATTGTAAATCGCTTACTGTATGGTATTTCATGGTAAATTTCGATTTTTCAATCAGGTGATTGATATCATATCTTCCATCATATCAGTATCGAATCATAAATTACTTTATAGTATTTGTGTTGATTACTGTATTTATGAAATAGATTATAATATTTCCACTCATTTTTAAAATGTTATGTGTATCTAAGAAACCGGAGCAAATTCGCGTTATATCTTCCTCTGAGTGTATGAATAGGATCTGCATCAACTAGAACTTGCAGTTATCACTGTGTTTTCAACGTAACCATATTTATTTGATCAATAGCAGTAATTAAGTTTTGAGTGCGTTCAAATCCCACTTTGACTTCTATTCCGGTTACAAGAAATGCTTCTCAAAGTATTGTAACGGCTATTAAGCCGTTTTTAATCCCGAGCTCTACAACCCGGTTATTTTTAATGGTAAAATTTACATTCAGTGCTTCAATCACCTTTATGTTCTTGAATAGAATAAATTACATAAATTGTTAACAATACCAGATATGTACTTGGACGACTTCCGCTCCTTCTTCGGTCACATTTTTGTATTTAATAATAATTTGTTCGTTCACGGTTCAAAGGGCAGTTTATTTTAGTTACAGAATGATAAACTGATTTTGTTTAAAACGATCCACTCCGCGCAATTCTTTTAGTTTAACGAATCAGTTTATATCCAAACGGACAATTGTATATTTAAACTGTAGAAAGACTTTGAATATAAATTCGTTTGCAAATGCGAAAACGCAGAAATCAAATTCTGCACAAACGGGTTTCTCGGATTCAGAACCAGCGCTGGAGTGGAGGTACTAAACATGAAAAGCGAACAAGTAGTTATTATTAGTAAAAATGAAGCAAATATGCTTGGAGTGGAGGCAATCATATAAAAATTATTTTCTAATGAATAAATAAATGAGATAAGAAAAGATAACATTGAATCTGAAAAGAAAATGATGGAAAACGAAGAGTACAAGAAAATGGTGCAATACTACTTGAAATTTAATGTTGTGTTCCCAGAATAAAAGAAACAGTTCAATAATTAAATTGACAGAGTCAATTAGCAGCTTGAAAACACGATGCGCCGAATTAATCGACAAAAAGAATTAATTTATGGCTTGACTGAAACAATGATCAGTAAATTGTTATTAACAAGCTCATGCCTCTGCCAATTCATAAATAATGAAGCAAGTTAATGAAAAACAGAATACTAAACAGAATATTAAACTATTTCTGAACTATCTTATCCAGTGAATATTATCATTTCTATCATTTAAAATAGTTATTTCTATTTACATATTCAATCATAATCAGTAACAAACCACACTATTTAAATATCTGAAAATATTATAATATATTTACTTTATTATACAATATTAATAACAAATTACAATATAATACACAACCACTTTAAATGTAGAAATAGTTCCAGTCATAACTAAGCAACAACTAAAATGAAAACAAAAAACAATTTCCAAGCATTAGATAATTAGAAAAAATCGAAACAGAAATTCTTTAAAAGAAATTAGCTTAGTAATAGTTATAGTGGTACGGATCGTTAATTGAACTATTTGAAGTAAACACAAAAAGGAAATAAACGTTTTCACCTGAAAAAATAACATATGAATACGCCAAATCGCGTTTGAACAAAAGATAATAACTTATGCAATAACAATTTTCTCCTTTGGACACTATCAATACCAAATCTGTTAGCTAAATTAAAACATATGAAAAATAAAAGTATTAATATTAAATGCTAACACCAATACAGTCGTTTTCTAATTCAAATAACAGTTAGGAAAAACATTTATTGAAACTAGAACCAATAATTTAGTTTAAAAAATGATTTTAATAGTCAGGAGGTTTTAACACTCAGCAGGTTTTAATAAAGATCGGAACAAATTAACAAAAGAGAGTTATAAGCAATACGAATATTTGGATATTTGGATTTTTATTCTGGATATCATCATCCTTTTCAAAGCAATAAGTATTAACACGAGTCTAGAACCACAAAGATGACTTCTGCTCAAGGCACCATGGCAAGGTGCATTTCAAGGTGTTTCTGTCAACTAAACTTATAAATTTACTTTGGTTGAATGAAAAGGTGATGTAGTGTAATATACTGATGTGCTACCTTATATTTTTGTAGGAGTCTTTGGTTGATGAGTTTATGAGTTTTATTAATTTAATTGTTTATTATGTCGTGAGAGTTGTATTGAATGTATATTTTTGAGGTACAAAAGATTCTTTTGAAAAAAGACATAAAGTTTCATAGTTTAGATTTAAATACTAATATATTGTAATACAATTTTAATTATTCACTCCAGTAATGCAATTTAATTCTGTCAATTAATTGGACACTGAGTATAACAAAGAAATGATTGAAATTTATCAAGACCAAATTGAAGATGGGGTGATTATTATTGAAAGTGATCCAGAACTTATAGGTTTGGACTTCATTCAAACATTAAAAATATAGAAATTATCAATAAATAACTGCCATAATGTTATTCCTATATTAGAGAGCAAAGATATAATCGAATTAAGTGTGTTACAATGTAGTTTTTATAGTTTTGAATAGTTTCAACTTAAAAATCTTAAAATATTAAAAGTTTAAAATAGCTAAGTTTAAAATAGTTAAAATTAAGACACTTTGATACGTGTGTAAGAATTTACTAAGTTCAAAGAATTGAAAAAACTCTTATTATTTGGGTTTGCAGTTAACATAAATCCACTTTCACAGATGACAAATCTCACCTAATTGATTTTGAGTTATTGCGGAATACGGAATACTGAGGCTCTAAAGCCACTTATTAACTTAGAAGTGTTATATCTTCCAGGTAACGAGTCAATTGATATTACCTCGCTTTAGTTCTTGAATAGGCTCACTAAAATATCGTTGAATTATTGCTGTTTGATTAGTTTAGATGCATTAAGGCCACTTTCAAAACTATCGGAACTAAGTATCCAACATAATTCAATTATACATCTATAACCCCTTGAAGGAATGAGCCTATTGTAATATCTCTACGCAACTAATAATAAAATATTAGATATCAAATCTTTTAAACAACATCCAAACTTTTAAAAGTTCAAATTAGGGGTTCAAGAGTAACCAACAAAAATAGAACTTAAGATTGCAAATATGATGATAAACATAAATCGCCCCATAACTTCTCTCAGAACTATTTTTAAGAAAATCTTACAATTAAAATCATACAGTATCATTTGCAGATAAAATATTAATAGTTGTTTGAAATAGTTGCATACAAATCAAGTGACATTAGCTCGAGTAATTTTGCTATTTTAATAGTAGAATATTTAAGATGATTACCAATGATCAATTTATTATTTTTTGTTAAATATGTATTTGTTAAACGAACAAAAGAAGAGTGAAAATTGTTTTATGGTATACTGGATTCGATGCAATAATGTTTAACGTCGATATATTATATTTATGCTATTGTGGTTTATTCAGGACTGGTAAAAACGCGTTTCAGGTAGGAGCGATTAATATTTACACAGTGAGCCCGTTTTAATAATTTTCTACATATTTACTTTCGTATGTTGTCTTTGGAACAACTAGTTAAACGCATTCTTAAGCATGTTATAAAATAATTCTAAAATTAATTATGAATTATTCTTTTTATTCTTTATATTGATAATTACATTACTATATGCAAGTGAAAAATATGAAGAACGAATATAATTCTGTGGAATATATAATTTATATTTTTCGACAAATTCTAGAGGTGTAGGTGCAAACACGGTATTCCAAAACCTCCCAGTTGTGCTCCCAGTGTCACTTTTGCTGGGAAATGTTAAGCCTTATTATAGACTCTAGAACTTAAACATTTGGAAGATTGAAATTTTGATTTTGAAATATAATTATTTCACTCAATAATTTTAGAAGTATAAGAGAATCAGCAAGGAGGTGATGATGTTGTCTTGTACCATTGCCCCGGTACATAATGACATGAAAGACTTAGATTGTTACAGAATGCTGCTAAATAATATTTCGATAAATGATTAGAATAACTTTACTGTAAAGAGTGTCGTTTTTGTAATAGGTTGAATAAAATATCTAACTTGAATATAAATATTGGTTTCGTGTAAGCTAAAAATAATTAAGCTAATTTGGTATGGGACGGTGTTGTTGGGATATAGGTTTAACATTGGAGCTAACTTTTATTAACAAGAAAACAAAAAATTCACGACCGTTAGCTAACGAGTCCGAATACGACCATCCCGATTATAAGAGCTCCAGTGAGGCCAAATACGACATAGCTCCACTTGAACGTGCCCAGGCTCGTTTCGATCGCGTAGTACCTGATTTCGTTGTATTCCTGCAGGCTCTCGACTATGAAGTACATGCTCTCTCTGTTGTCTTTGTGCATCATGTAGTTTCTGTTTTCTACGCACTGATCTTCGCTCTGAGCCAGGTCCTTGTCGCAGCTGGCGGTGACCATGAAGACATCCGCGCTGTAGTTGACGAAGACGTTCACTTAATAGGTTTGTCTGTTTTCGAAAGTTGCTCCGTTCCACGTCTTCCCGTAGTAGTTCAAAACGGTCATTTTGCTTGTTCTGGATGTGCATCGGCTGTCGTGCTTGGTCCACAGCGCAAATAATGTTTCTTTGTCTTTGAAGTGGATAACTCGTTTTTAAATGCATGTTCTTTATAGTGAAATTACAGGTGTGGTGAAGTCGTAGAGATATTGTTTATCCTGATCGATAAGAACAAAAAGTGATTAAATAGTTGATTCTTTGGTACTGTTGTAATTCATTAATTTTATAATCATGTTTTCTGTGAGCTCATGTTTTACGTAAGGAAGGGAAACAAACTCGTCAAATGGTATCAAACGGTCTAATTAGTAAAATATCCCATCAATGGTTTTAACAACCGATTTTATTTAAACGAAACGAACAGCTTATTTTAAATAATTCGCTTTCAAATGGAACGGATTCGAGTTCGAGGTCTCCAAACAAGACAAATAATTTTCAACACCCGTTTTGAACATAACATTTTCTTCGTTTAAAGTTGCCAATAGAATCATTGATGATGAACATGATAATGGATCCATGCTGAACCAATAATCAGCTACGGATGTTATTGCTCCTTTAGTGGATTTAATATTGTACTCCAAGCTCAAACGCACCTAAATTGTTATATCTTAGGCAAGCGTCATAATCATCTTCTGGACCGCGAGTCTCTCGGCGTCGGAGTACTTCGCGCTCTCGGAAGCCGAGGTCGGATCCAACAAATAGCGCGTGATCTGGAGGAAGTCGGAGTTTACGTCGCTGTAGTCGCCGGCGTGGCGAGCCGGGTTCGCGCTGCTGATGGCTCTGACTGGGATCTTGGTCCACTTCTGCTCCAGGTAGTACTCGAAGAAGACGTCGAAGGAAGTTAGGGAACAAAATACCGGTGTTACTTCGAAGCCGTAGGTGCTAGTCGCCAGGTCGAACACGAAGCGGGTCTGGGAGAAGCAGGAGGTCTGGTTGGACCTGGTGTGCATCACGTCCGCGACCGAACCCAGCACCTGGTACTCGCCGTCCATCAGAATCTCAAAGCCGCCGTTGGTCGCGTCCAGGGTCTGGTCGTAGAGGGCCACGGAGGCGAAGGTGTGGGAAATCGTGACGTTCTGGTTGAAGACGTAGGTGAAGGAGATGCCGGTTGCTAGACCCGGGAGGCGGATGGAGCCCATTGTCGGGGAGTTCAGGAGGATGAAGGCCGTGGACTGCTTCCCGTTCAGCACCTGGCACATGTTGTCGGTTGGGATGAAGGCCATGAGCGGGTTGGGGAAGAGATTCAAGGAAATCGTCTTCGTGAGTCTGTTGCCAACGATGGTCGACGCAGGCGAGAAGCACTGCTTGAAGGACTTCTGCTCCAGCATTTAAATGTAAATTATGATCATATCTGAAGAGGTGAGTATTTATTTAGTAATTATTTATTTATAAATTTAAATACTTATATTAAATACATATATTACTACAATGTGTTGATTTAACTTGTGTATATATACGGAAACTAATTTATTCTCGTTAATGTTAAATTATCACATTATTAGGTATTAACATAATTTATATAATACACAAGGTTGTTAAAATATTAAATAATTTATAGTTTTTGGTTTATTTGTCATTTTCAAAAACTTACAACCGAATGATATGAATCTGAATCTATATCAAATCTGAAGTATATATAAATCGTGTTAACAATTTCATTCAATATCGCAATACTGTATTTAATAGTTAAGTTAATTACAAATACTAATTATAAAATGACTCACTTAACTTTCTTAGTGATCATTGGTTTAGAAAGGAAAGGAAATGTGATGTACCAGAGGAAAAGGGTGACCAGTATAGACATAATTTTATAGATTCTAACAAATACTGAATTTCAAATATTTATAAAATATTATTGAGAGTTTGTACATTATTGGGAAATAAGTACAATGATGTTGCACATATAAACAAGTCTAACAACACCAACTTTTTTGAGATTTATATTGAAACAATTTCAATTTATTAATATTATTTGCTTATATAAAATGACTCACTTAACTGTAACCTTGTTATCAGTACTAAGGCTCAATTTAATCATTCCATCTTCATTTCATAAATCATGGCAATCCACAAATCCAAACTTAGTTACACAATAACGTTACCTCAAACTAATGTCAATATCATACCTCATCTTCTAGGATTGTCACTCTGAATAGCCTCCTCAGACAACCTAAGTTAGTTCGGCACTTGAACTAACATTATTGACCTCGGAAGTTATCTTTGTAACTATCTTTGGGATGGCTAGTATGAATCTTGGGATGTGGTCGCATTTTCGCTTATAAGGGTGTTAAAAAGGTCCCCTAATATGTGAAAAGGCTACTGAGAATAAGGTAATATTATATGTAATATATATTTAGGAATGCTGAAATATTATAGCGCACATTTAATCATATAATTAAATTATTCCAATGAATAGCTTCTATAGTCAGTATTGTAAAGCCTTATTGCGTTTTCGTTATTTTTGTATGAAAATTTTTTGTATGAAATTGATTAATGGTTAAGTTTCGTTAACAAATATAATTTTGTTAAATTGTAATATATCGTCTCAGTTAGTTCTGTCACAGAAATGCTTTTTGGGTACTTTCATAGATTCTTTCCTTTTGTTACCTTGTAAATTAAATGACTCGCTACAACTGTAACCTTATCATCAGGCTCAAATCAATCATTCCTTTCATCTTCATCTTGTAAATCATGATAATCCACAAATCAACACTTAGTTACATAATAACACTACTCACACCTTGTAACTCCAACCTATATTTATAATTTATGTTCAATAGGTAAAATATAACTATTTTGACCCTTTTTGGCTTTTGTTTGAAAATATGGTTGAAATGTGTAATATTATTATAATCTGAATCAATATAAAATAACATGACTCACTCAACAGCAACAATCCAACAAACATATAAATAAAGTACTGTAGTGTAAAATAATGTAAAATGGCATCAACATGAAATCAAAGTATAAATATTTAAGCAATAAATAATGTTTGTAACAATGAACACACGTATTTGTAAATTAGATCAGATTTAATGAAAATGAAAACTGAAGCTTATGTAATATTTATATACATTTGAAATAAATCACATTATAATGTAATAAATGAAACTAAATTGAAAACAACTGTTGCACAAACATCATACATATATTAAAATACAAATTAATATGAGTATTCGTTTAGTGTACCACTTTAAATATGCTTTAACTTTTCTTAACACTGATGCAGTAACTGAACTGTAATATAACAAAGACTGACTCTTGTGAAATTGCGTATTTGAAGTACGTAGATTGTTTTAATAAAACAGTTTCAAGCGACAATAAATAGATATTTTGTAGTTCCTTTATAACTTTATTGTCTTTAATTGAAACTTGCGATTCGTGTGGCATAACACCCTTGATGGATCAGCTTATGGTAGCTGGATTTATTCCAGAGCCAAACAAAAAATTTGCTGACATCTCTGATTGCCAAAACAATAATTGCTTCGTACAAAACCCACTGTAGACATTATCTCAAATCTATGAATCAGTTGACCTTTAGGAAATGGGATTGTTGAACGCAGCTAAGGATTAGGGGTAGTGTGGATCGTGTTGGGCCTTTAGTACCACCGCAGCCTTGGAAAACGCAATGCTGCATGATAAATCTCGGTATGAAAATTCTATATGGGAGTCTAGTAGCTACATACTCTCCGAGTTGTTTTTAATTATAAATTCCAGAAACAACGGCTACTGCAAAGGTGGAAGCTTTGCTCGAGCTATTTTTGAATATGGTAAAAAACATGCAAATCTGAACACTGTAGAGCTAGAGACTCACTATCCGTATTCTAGTTGGGTGCAACATCAAAATAATTTTGGTAAAGATATTTTAGTTCCGAAAATACAAACTAGCGAATATTAAATTCCCTTTAAGATATATGATGATGTCAATTCAGGCATAATCAAGATATACTCAGATATGTACAAATCTTTTACCAAAGAAACGATCAAAGAAGTGAAGTCCTACTTATCCCGCGGAATTTTGGTAGTTGGTATGATGTCAACCAGCAATTCTATTTAACTTCCATATTACAACGGTAAGTCTTGGATTGGAGAGGAATGTGGGTGTTCAAATTACTTAGAAGGAACAAGGGATTACGCGATGTGCGTAAACAAACGAGTAGATCACTAAGTGGCCTTCGTCGGTTACGGTAAGAAAAACGGAATTGATGTGTGGGTGGTACGTAGTTCATGGGGAAGCTTGTGGGGTGCCGATGGAAATATATTCATTCCTATCGGAAGTAACTCATTTTGCCTTGAAACGACAGCGTTCGCCATTGTTCCGAAATACTACGATGATGCTTTGGAAAATTACCATAATATTGGCTCTCATTCTAGAGGCGGTTCGAAATAACTTGATCCAGACTATGCTTAGATAATTATAAATGACGGAATCCACACACAAATGCCTTACAGACTTCCCTTTTGGGCTAAACTTGTTCTTTTATGTAGTGCAATGTTCGTAGTGTTTTTTATTATATTGCTTATTTGCGTCTACATTCGTAAATAAAGACTTTCCAAGAAATATGTTAATAGAGATACTATAACAATTTGTACTAATCAAATTTTCAGATCCATAGCTATAGTTTGAATTATTTTATACTTTTGTATTATCATATGTTTATTATTTTTTAAAATAGTATTTCTTTCAATCATTATTCTGGTGTGAAAACATTTATATTAGCGTTATTAACCACTATATTTGCATTTCCACTTCATAAATGAACACTTTAAATGAACTCTCTGAGCGTTTCAGAGTCACCGAGACGATTCGTCCGAACGTAATGATCGACATTTCTTCTTTGAATGCAACTCAAATGTCACAAGTGTAAAATAAACTATAAAAACCTGATTTCATTCAGAACTTCGAGGTGCCTTTCAGGTACAAGAACATATCTTCAACGTGTGTTTTGTTTTAATTCGATCATAATAATAAATTTTCATATCTGAAGAAGCCGTTTGTTCAGGAGAAAATGCCGCAAATCGGGGGCGTTCCAAGTAATTTGGAGCGGAGCGTTACGTTCGTTAAGTTCCCGAACGTGGGCATGACGATCGGGATGCTCGCGAGCCAGATGGATTAAATCGCGCAATTGGATTTAACTCGGGTGCTGTGCATAATCGATTTCGAGATGTACGACGGAGACGTGGTGAGCGAGGTCTCGCTGCACTTCATCCAAAACAAACAAGTGATCGAAGAAGTGCACATGCTCGTTAAATTAGACGAAACCACACACATGAACCAACAATCTGTTCACTTTGTGCTCAAGCACGTGACCGGAATTGACCCGAACGAAATCCCAACAAACGCACCCACCAACGAAGAGTTCAGAAAAAAGTTCAAAGAAATGCACGAAAAACACAACCCGATTTACTTCGCCAAAGGAATCGACACCGAAAAACGAATGATCGCCCAGATAATCGGGAAAGAATGTGAGATATTCGAGGTCGTCGCGCTGTGCTACATATAGAAGCTGAAACTGCCAGTAATGAGCGAAGTGGACAGGCTGAACAAACAAATGAAGTGCGACTACCACAAAAAGCTAAACGGAAAATTTCACTGCGCCAAACAGGACTGCGCATACTACGTAGAGATTTTAACAGAGTGAGAGACAGTTATTGATTACAGTTATTTATGAAGTTAGTAATTAACGGAACTTACACTCGTACACTACATATATGACAAATATAATATCGCAAGATTAACACACATTATAATATTTTCATGATACATATTTAGTACTTAATTTAAGATGCCTCTAAATCAAGTACGCGGTTAATAATTGCTAGTAAAAATGATGATTTCTGGGATCTTGATATATGATAATATTTTCTCCACTTCACTCAATGTTAATCACAACTATTGTCATTGCTAAAACTATTGAACAGCAGCTCATCGCCAATATTTCAACAAATGAATCGTGCGAGACAGCCTACATAAAATTTGCGACCTATTACAATAAGAATCACACTAATAAAGCAAAAGAAGTATTTTGTCATCGCTTTAACTACATACAAAAGTATGGTGGGAAATTATATTCAAACTCTGATTTGATTATTTCTTTGAAAGATAACACCATACCAAGACAGAAAAAGAGCCAACAAGTTTCAAATTGTGCAGAAGACTTCTGTATTGCGTCAGACCCTTTACGCAAACTTAAATAGGTGTATAAATCTGTATCTTTAGTGGAAGCTAAACTGATTTCATCGCCCAAAGATTAAGGCGAGTGTGGATCATGTTGGGCTTTTGGTACAACAGCGATTTATGAAAATTCTATATTGCGTTAGAGACCATAAAATGAATTTTGGTCAAAATCTTTGGATTTGTCAGAACAATTTTTAATGTCCAATATTTTTTCATAGTACGCTTAATACTGTGAAGGTGGAAACTTTATATATGCTACAAATTACGTAAATCTATTCTTTAAAAGTGTTGAAAAAGAGTAAAATGTAAAATACGATCCAGAAACCCATTAAAATAATTGGGACCAATAAATACCTATTCAACAAAGTATTGACGAAACACACTATATGAAACCATTTTAATTGTTACCTTCAATAGAAGATCCAACGCAATTAACTCCAGTTATTGGACTATATTTTGGAGAAACAAAATTCAATTATGATAAAATATGGTAAGTTAAAAGTTATCTGTCAAGAGGAATCGCCTTATCCGTGAGTTTAGAAGTAAACTCTTCAATGAACATGTTTGCCACCTATGATGGCATTTCTGTTTTACATGCAAATTGTGCTGAATATATAACTGATCACCAAGTCACTTTAGTTGGTTACGGCTACAAAAATGGCCAAGAGGTTTGGATGCTTAAAAATTCTTGGGGTGAGGATTGGGGCGCTAATGGTTACTTTTTTGTTCCGATAGGAAAAGATTCATTTTGTATGGAGCATCAATTCTTCGCTGTATTGCCATTCGGGTTGAGTTATGATGAGGGTATCTATGATAATATTGGAACCCATGAAAGAGGACTAAAAACGTAATTGGACAGCGATATCAACTAACTAATAAATTATAAATAATAGAATAAGTCTTGGATTATATGGGTGTCCGTAATTTCCGTTATAATTGTTATATTGGTTGGCGTTTTGCTCTTTATATACTTAAGAAAACAAAAACGTTAAAGGTCGTAATCAGAGTATGAACCATTTCCAATGAGGTCATAAACAGCGTGATTCATAATAAATCAATATATTATAAATATATTTGTATTCCACTCATTTCATTATTATATTCATAAACTGGTTGAAATATTTTTAGTCAAGTATTACTGCAATATAACCATTGTAATATTATGAATGTTAAGCGTATTATATTGTAAATGATATAATTGTTGAACCAACAGTCACACAACATGAGAACTTTGCACTAATGATTAATAATTATTTATAAAGTTAGTAATTATAACGTTCTCACGTCCATATAGTTTAGTTTCATCATTATTAAGTACTCATATATCTTTATGATATCTCAATTAAGTACGCGACTTATAATCACGGCAATACACGAAGACGTATAAACCTCCACTTTTTATTTATGATAATGATCACTTAGTTAGTAGCAAACATCTAACTATAATATCTTGTGGCAAATATTACAGCAAACGATACATGTGATGAAGCGTACACTAAATTTACTGCACATTATAATAAAATAGTGAGTAGTGAATCATTGATATATTTTGAAAGCACTTCAACTATATTTAACTTAATGGAGGTAAAATTTATGAGCATTCAGATATACAACACGCTGTATAACATATTAATCCGTTAAAAAGTAAGTAAAAGACAGCTACATTGACGGGAAATTGTGCTGAAGACGCATGTACGATTGATGATCCATTAACACCACTTAAATAAATATATAAATCAGTTTCGTTATTTGAAGCAAATTTAATTACTAAACCTAAAAATTAAGGTCAATGTGGATCATGCTGGGCTTTTGGAGCTATTGCTGTTTTTGAAAACTCTATTTTGCGTTAAGTTCCTTAAAATTCATTTTGGAAAGATAATCTGGACTTATCTGAATAATTTTTAATGTCTAACATTAAGGCAAAACGCGCTAATTATTGCGAAGGTGGTAACTTTATGTATACAGCTAACTATGTAAATCTATATTTTAGTACATTAGAAAAAGAACTGAATTTTAAATATGATTATGACAATTATAAATACAAATGGGACCAAGGCATTATTGTATAACCCATTATTAGTAGTTAGAATTATATCAAACCCTTTTAAACATTTGAGTCATAAGATCCTTAATATGAAATACCTTAACAGACACCAGTAATTTGCGTACACTGTAGCATAAATCCTGCCAAAAAATAAGATATATGGAGAATTAAAAGTTACTTATCAAGAGGAATAGCTTTAACTTCTGCATTAACAGTAAATGAGTCTTAAGATATGTTTAATACTTATGATGGTATTTCTGTTCTCCATAAGAGATGCGATGAATTTAAAAATGATCACTAAGTCACTTTAGTTGGTTACGGCTATAAAAATGGTCAAGAGGTTTGGATGCTTAATTCTAATTCTTGCTTAATTCTTGGGGTGAGGATTGGGGCGCTAATGGTTACTTTTTTGTTCCGATAGGAAAAGATTCATTTTGCATTGAACACATATTCACAACGATTTTACCGATTGGGTTAAGTTTAGATTAATCAATTTATGAAAATATAGGCAGTTAAATAAGAGGAGCATAATATGAACTTGACAGCGATAATCATTAATTAATAAAATTCAAAAATAGCACATGGATAATGCCCGTTTCTATTGTTTGTGTCATCATTATTGTTGTTATATGCATTGGAATAGTTATATATTAGAGAAAGCAAAAGAAACAGAAATAATATGAAGCCTTCACAATGAGAACAAATCAGGTCATATCGTGATTCTTCAGTAATATTACACATATTTCTCATATATTTTCACTTCAAACAATGTTTGTGTTATATTCAATTCAAACTCAGTTAAATTAACTTGTAGCTAACATTTCAGTAAGCGATTCTTGCGATACTGCTTACGAAAAATTCATTAATCATTATGATAAGTAGCCCTCAAACGAGTCAAAAGAAATCTTTTGCAGGCGTTTACAATATATAGCAGAAAACGGTGGTAAGCTCCACAATCACTCGGACATAGCCTTTAATTCACCTTTACGCCCTCGTTTGCGTAAATCTTCGTCCACTTTCGCCCCGAATTGTTTATACGAATTGTGCTTCGGCTCAGATCCGCTTAAACCTCTAACTCACATTTATAAATCTGTTTCACTCACTGAGGCAGGTCTTTCTACACCACCAAAAGCTCAGGGTGACTGTGGCTCATGTTGGGCCTTTGGGACAATCTCTATTTTCGAGAATTCGGTTCTCCGTTAACAACCACAACCACCTTTTTGGGGTAAAAACGTTGATCTTTCAGAGCAGTTTTTGATGAGCAACTCGTTCGCGTACATGTCAAGTTATTGTGCAGGTGGAGATTTCGTCTTCGCTGCGAATTACTTCAACGAGTTCTTTTAAACGGTTGAGAAGGAGGAGAATTTTAAGTACGATTACGAGAAGAACGAGGCGCTTTGGAAGGCTGAAACTGAGATTCCACCAGTTATTCAGGCTGAAAACTATTTGAAGCCGTATTAAACGGTAAAAATAGCCGGGTATCCGAGTTTATCCACGCCAGTTGTTGGTATTCACACGGACACCACGAAAACGTTCTCCAAGGACACCATATGGCAAATCAAATCATATTTATCGCGTGGAATAGCCGTTTCAGCCGGTATGTACACGAAACCGTTTGGTGATGCGCTGAGTACCTACACCGGCCAAAGTTCAATTCACCAGCACTGCCCAGGCGACTTCACTGACCACCAAGTGAGCTTCGTGGGCTACGGCTACAAAAATAATGAGGAGGTTTGGATCATTAAGAACTCCTGGGGAACGGAGTGGGGAGCAAACGGATACCTTTTCGTTCCAATTGGAAAGGACTCGTTCTGCTTGGAGAGGTACGCGTACACCGTTCTCCCAATCGGATTCAAGTTTTCTGAGGGCTTTTACGAAAATATTGGAAGCCACAAGAGGGGGAGCATATTCGAACTAGACCCAGATGAAGGTGAGAGGGTTAAGAGACCAGTTTAATAGTGGGTGATCTGGGCGAGCGTTATAGGCAGCTTGAGCGCGGTTGGAATCGCAGTATGGGTTGTTATTCTCTGCAAGAGCAAAAAATCGAAGAAAAGCTACAAACCGATAGTTATAGACTCAGCCGTTGAAATAATGAGGTGATTGATTAATAATACTGAATAAAAATTAAAAAATGGGAAAATAATCATTTACTTATAACTGAGTTACAGGTTTTTCGTAATTGTTGACATTTATATTAAAATATTTTAATTAATATTTTAAAATTGTTAATTAGTTAGTGAATGATTAGTTAGTAATGTTATGTATTCAAAATTTGTAAACACGGTTTCTATGAATACTGCAATCTTCTCACTTATGTTTTAATATTTTTCAATTAATAATATATATTAATATATATATTATTATTATATATTGATTAATATTAATATATATATTATTATTATATTATATATATATATTAATATATATTAATATTATTTTTCTTTATAGAACTGATTTCGTAACTGATATTGTAAGATTATGTGAATTATTTAATATTTGTAATAATAACTACAATAATTAAACAACCACTTCAAAGAATGTTTAGGTTAGTAATCACCTGTTTACAATTGAACTGTCACATAACTTAGGACGAAAGTTGTGATATTTCTTATATTAAATTCGTCTCTTGCTTCAATAAGTAGAGCTCTGAAGAGTCAAAGTTAAAATTTTGTGAATCATTAAAAAAATTGTTTAATATAATTTAAACATGTGACACATGTGATGTTATATCGACAATGGATTAAGTGTTGAATACAGGAGGATTAATAAACTTGCCAAGAAGAAAATCAGCAGGTAATGCCATCACAGATTGTTAGGATGGTTTATACTGCAACATAATAAATCCACTTGATACGATTTCATAAATTTATGAATCTGTTGATTTATTAGAGGCGGGCTTGGTAACTACTCCAAGAGCTTAGGGAAATTGTGGTAGCTGTTGGGCATTTGGAACAACAGCCGCTCTTGAAAATTCTATGTTACATGATAAATCGCACTATACTGGTACCATATGGGAATAAAATAACTATGATTTATCTGAGTTGTATCTAGTGATGAATTCCTAATACAGTTCCTATTGTAAAGGTGGTAATTTCATAGTTGCCATCAATGAATATGATTTGGGGTCTGTTCTAAAAACTGTAGAACTAGAAACAAACTTCGTCTACACCACATGGACTACTGAATAAAGTAAATTCAATGTGTCAAAATATACTCCTAAAATTTAAGTAAGCGATTACACGCTTCCATATAAGCAATATACTGTTTCCGATGGAGGGTCTTCAACCGATACTGGTCTAATTTATATTTATTAAGAGTCTTACAACACTTTTACAACCTAGGCCAGAAAAGAAATTAAATCATATTTATCCCGTGGTATAGTAGTGATTGGTACGATGGCTGCAGGGTTTTCAGATTCTTTTTCTTTTTATACTGGCTAGTCATGGACCGGTGAGTCATGCCCCTGTGCTAAGTACTCTGAAGGTACTTCAAATTACGTAAACTGTATATAAAAATACATGGATCACTAAATTACCTTCGTTGGGTATGGTAAGAAAAACGGAGTTGACGTCTGGGTTGTTCGCAATTCCTGGGGTAGTGATTGGGGCGCTGGCGGTAATTTTTACGTTCCAATCGGCAGTAACGCTTTTTGCATTGAAACGACAGCTTTAACTGTTATTCCAAAGTACTACAACGATAATGCTGGTGTTTATTCTAACATTGGCTCCCATTCAAGAGGTTCTTCAACTGAACTTGACTCTGATTCCGCTCAATTAATTGCTAATGACGGTTCGTATATTGGAATGCCGAATAAGCTCCCTCAGTGGGCAACCGTTTTGATCGTCATCGGGAGCATCGCCGGGATAGTAATACTTATCTCAACCATTTGCTGCTGTGTGAACCACAAGAGAAGAGGCTACTAACTGCAATAACACACAGGAAATGCAGTTCAAACAGTTCCTGCTGTTCAGTAGAGGTTCAACGGTGGGGGACGAACTTTATGAGAGTGAAAGAAAAATAATTCGTTATCTCATTATATTTTACAAAAATATATTACTATAATATAAATAATATATATAATAAAAATATATTCCATAATATCGTTATAACATGTAATAACTTGATATTACGATTATTAAGACATGCTACAGTAGAAGTTGTGAAACTAGCTCAATTCTCATTCAGTATGTACTAAATATGTCATTCATAATTAATATATTAATATATTACAATAATTTTCATTCAACACTGAGAAACAGAACCAATAACACTCGTAAAACTTCCGCAGTTTGCTTATAATACGGTATTTATATAATTATCACCAAATGATTTTGAGTTATAAATTTATAATTAATTTGAACCAGTGTATGTTCCTAAAACAATCCCAAATTATTATTACGCGCTGATTGATACTGAATATATAATTGTATCTTGAATTATAACTAAACAATTTTAAAAATATCCAATTAAACCTCCAGCACCAGAAATAATACTTGTAACATTCGTGTTCTTGATAGTAACATTAAATATTGAAATGTTTAAAATACTTATAGCGCCTATTAATCCACCATTACTATATTGGGAGCCAAAATTGCTGCTATTTACAAAAATATTACGAATAAATTTAATATTTGCATTATTTACACCAAATAGAGAACCAACATCGTTAAAAGAACTAGAATTTACTATTGAATTATTAAAAATTGTTATGACGTCTTCAACTACTGATTATTTTGAGGATATCATTTATTCACCAATTATTCCAAACTTACTGAAAGAACTTTGAACCTCCATATATATTTATATTTATTACATTGACAAATTTCCTTCTATAATTCCAATAATTCCAAAATCTCTAAGGTGTCCTGAACTTTTAAGTATTTGCTACATACAAACGTTAATAATTGAAATACTTATACTGTTAGATTTAACATTACCAAATAACATACCAGACTAATTTATCATCTGCGTGTTCAAATTTTAGTAGCTTCTAAACATTACGTAATCTACTTTACTGTTAGTCTCCACTGAGTTAGTAATAAAGCCACCAAAATAGAATGTATTCGAAAAACTCTAAGAAACGAAATCAGAATATTTTGAGCTGTTACCAATAACAATCACTACATTTGTAATATATACTGAACTTTATGAGACTGAACTTAGTAAAAACGATGAATAATTTCCACCCATAAAAATATGAGGTTAGAAATTCAAATTATTTATATATATTGTTGAAGAACTCGTAATTAACGATATTAGGGAAATGCAATTGTAACTTTGATAAATTCCAGATATTTAGTAGTTTGTAATGTTTATAGTGTTTTATATTGAGGTAATTAGTGTTAAATTACCATTTGAAATAGCAAAAGAGAAATTTAGGAATAAGTTTTAAATAAATGCATTATTTGATGATTGCGATAATATATTCAATTGTCCACTATTCACAGTGAATCGACTATTATATTTTGAAATAATATTCATATATTACACTGAAATAATTGCATTATTTGAAAGAATAGAACCAGATATTATTGTTTATGTTCCAAACCGTATTTAAATGTTTGTAAAGGATACTTAACCCTAAAATAATGGTTAAATAGTATTGGAATATACATTATCAGTAGCATCAATAAACGCATCTTAAATTATTGTAGATGCACTAAATACATAACCAGAGCTAAAATTGTTTAAACTTGTAATTAAATAATTTACACTTTACAAACTAAAATTAGTTTCGTATTATTAATAACTACATACAAATTCTGTTGTATTTATTATATAATTACACGAATTATTTACAATAAATTAACCAGATAAACATTAACAACTTCCATTTAATAATTTTGCTCTAGTAGGACACATACAAGCATTGGATATATTCAAGCCGTTAACCCCACATGTACAAGTTCCGTTATCTACAAATGCATCGGCCGTAGAACATGCGCATATACCGTTTTACATAATCTAACCACTTATATTACAAACACAAGCACCTCCAATAACAATTGAGTTATTAGGACAAACACATTATCCACTTACCACAATTGAATTTATATTTGTACACTGGCAGACTCCATTAATATGATATTGACCCTGGATCTTGCATATTACTTGAATACACGAACCATTTACCATCGAGTAACCGTAGTTATTTGTACAGTTTATTTGTTTAATAAGGTTATTAATTTCATATTATTATTATTCAATTGTTGCATTCATATATAAAAATAGACTATTAAGCATAGAAATATTTTTAAATATTCTCCAATCCAAAACAGTTGTATTTTATAACAAATCAATTTGCGATTGTGAGAAATTTGAGATTATTTAATTCTATAAAGTAGACTGTATGTTTTATAGTTAAAAGCTAAGTAAACTTGTATTAAACTAAACTCTTTAATCTACTTCTTATAAATCATTTGTAATTTAAGAAATATTTGAATTTAATGAGGCAATAGCAACTTTAATTTAATCATTTTATATTTGAGTAGAAATATTTAATTCTTATAACCTATTTTTTAATACCGTAAAAGAATAATTCAATGAACTTATATTGTTAAAAATTCTGTTATCTAAAATAGTTGTATTTATCAATAGGTTGTAATCACATTGTTAATAAACAGAATTTATAAAGTTTTTTAAATTAGTGTGATTATTATCTATTATTATAAGTACATCGGTAATATTATTTAAAAGGCTTTGATCTAAAATCTATAAGTTCTATTATATTTATTGTAATTTATCATTAAAATCTGAATTTTCAATATTTGTTAAAGATTCTATAATATTAATGCATTAGCTATCATTTAATAAGTATCCGTATGCACAAATACATTAATTTTTAATATACTCAAATGGATATACACATTTATATATTCCGTTAACAGCTTCACTAAATAGTAATAAATTTGTACATAGTCCATAAACATTATATAGAGCTCCACATAAGTCGCATTATACTAACTCTGTTCCATTTGTATTTATTATACTCTGAAGTCCAAAGCGTTAAGTTGAATCAATACAAACGAAAAACTTAGAAATATAAAGAATTATATTAACTGATATATTCGAAGCGATATATCCATTATTTTCACTATTAATTAAGTTACTTCCTGTTAACTTGCATTCGTCAATAATAAAAGTTGTTGAATGGTTTATAACATTTACTAATCCAGATGAATTCTAACTGTAAATTCTAAATTAAATGAAAGATTATTTAACGATGATACTTTCTATTGGTGCAATAATTGTTCCCGATATTTATTGTCCTGATGCATTAAATATTAATGTGCAGCTATTAATTTCAACATCACAATTTGTACAAAGCAAAGCACCAGTTAAAACAGAATATTGTAAACTTATACTAATTATGGAGTCTATAAGAATTTAACTGTGGATACTTAACCCAAATAGTGAAAAAGTATTTACTTCAACATTATAAATTTAAACATCTATTTAAGATTGTTAAGTGATATTATTATACAGAAATAAGTTAATATTATTAGATTTTTATGTTAAATACATTGAATCATCAATTTGAATGTTATTCAAGGTGTTAACTTTTTAACAATAACTATATTAATTGTTATTAAGCAAGATATTGTTACTACATTACTAATAATGAAATGTTAATTACTTATATACTAATATAATAGAAGATATCATTAATAATACAAGGATAGAATAAATGAGTATATTCAGTCTAAAATGAATAATTACTTTATAAATCTCATTTCAATGCTCATGCTAATATATATTATGTATTCTCACTTAACTTTTGTTTTTTCTAGCTCAGTCTTCTGTACAGGAAGCTGTAAGTCAACATGATCATACAACTATGTACATTAGGCGCACCTCCGCAACCAAAGACTCGGTACAAGCATCCAGATGCGTAACGCGATCCTTGACGGCAGCTCAACACTTTGAATCGGGGTATTTTACCTTCCGCAACCGATTTAGCCAAGCCGCGTCTCAGGAAGATGGATCAGCGAGGAACGAGAAGCGCAACCAAATGAATCCATCACCGATCTCACTAAATAAAGGTAGTATTCCGGCTGCCTCTTCAGCTCTAACATCTGACGTCGAGTCTTAATCGTTCTTATTACCGTTATATTATATACATAAAACCAGTTAAAAATGATGAATGTGATGAATATTCCTGTGTTGAAATGTGCTTTCTATTTTGTAATTATTACAGTTGAACACAACTTATAATTATTTTTATATATTTTTATTTAATGTAATGTTTATCTTTGAATACTCTGCTTTTATAGTATTGATAATTTTGAGATCTTTTTAATTTAAATTTTGTTAATATAAGCTTTGATTAAGTATTAAAATCAAGAATTAATATTTATACTATTTTTAGATTTATATAAATTTATACTAATTGAATACTCTTTTGATACTCATTTATTATCTTATTCTTTTTTAACTGAATAATAAGTCTCTTGGAAATAACAGTAAGTTACTGTGACTGTAACTGCATTTGTATGGACTCTACAATTTTACATAAATCGATGGTGTACACCCTCTTTTATGAAGTGACTGTTAGGTACATTGATTTTGATAAGCAGAATTTAAATGAATTTAACAAATATTATATATTTGAGTCACATTTATAATTGCTATCTGAACTGGCTCCGTGAGGGGCCATGATAACTGGATCGTGTATCAAAAACTGATAGATTAAAAGTATAAGCAAACATTGAAGAAGCAAATTGAAGAGAAAAATTGAATCACTAGATTGATTATTAAGTAGAGGAAAATATTCTGCCATCTAACGATGGTATTTTATAACGTGTGTGTAGAGGCACATGTTATGAGCTAAGATAGCTCTCAGTTACGCGTGTGGAAATGGGGATTTCGGATGCTGAGTGAGGACTATATTTGAGTCACATTTAAATGCAACAATTTTTTATAATTTATACAAACCGCAGCTGAAGGATCGCAGCTCAAGTTGAATTATAATAAAAAATGACTTACTTAACTTCCCTTTTCATCAATACTACAAACTAATCTCAATATCATATTTCATCTTCTAGGATTGTCACTCAATAGCCTCAGACAACTTTAGTTAGTTCTGCACTCATTATTGACCTTGGAAGTTATCTTTGTTACTATTTGGGATGAATCTACACTGCGTGCTTCTAAGTTTGCGGAACAATGTCATAAATTTTTAATCATTCTGTCCATTTACTATGGTTAAAAAGCGAAACCTCTGTAAAATCTATAATAATTATTAAAGATATATAATAGATATAAACATTCAAAATTTATCAAATATTGATAAATATTGTACTTTACTTGCTCTACTCAAATATAATATTTCAATCATAAATCAACAGTGGGGGACGAACTTTATGAGAGTGAAAGAAAAATAATTCGTTATCTCATTATATTTTACAAAAATATATTACTATAATATAAATAATATATATAATAAAAATATATTCCATAATATCGTTATAACATGTAATAACTTGATATTACGATTATTAAGACATGCTACAGTAGAAGTTGTGAAACTAGCTCAATTCTCATTCAGTATGTACTAAATATGTCATTCATAATTAATATATTAATATATTACAATAATTTTCATTCAACACTGAGAAACAGAACCAATAACACTCGTAAAACTTCCGCAGTTTGCTTATAATACGGTATTTATATAATTATCACCAAATGATTTTGAGTTATAAATTTATAATTAATTTGAACCAGTGTATGTTCCTAAAACAATCCCAAATTATTATTACGCGCTGATTGATACTGAATATATAATTGTATCTTGAATTATAACTAAACAATTTTAAAAATATCCAATTAAACCTCCAGCACCAGAAATAATACTTGTAACATTCGTGTTCTTGATAGTAACATTAAATATTGAAATGTTTAAAATACTTATAGCGCCTATTAATCCACCATTACTATATTGGGAGCCAAAATTGCTGCTATTTACAAAAATATTACGAATAAATTTAATATTTGCATTATTTACACCAAATAGAGAACCAACATCGTTAAAAGAACTAGAATTTACTATTGAATTATTAAAAATTGTTATGACGTCTTCAACTACTGATTATTTTGAGGATATCATTTATTCACCAATTATTCCAAACTTACTGAAAGAACTTTGAACCTCCATATATATTTATATATATTACATTGACAAATTTCCTTCTATAAATCCAATAATTCCAAAATCTCTAAGGTGTCCTGAACTTTTAAGTATTTGCTACATACAAACGTTAATAATTGAAATACTTATACTGTTAGATTTAACATTACCAAATAACATACCAGACTAATTTATCATCTGCGTGTTCAAATTTTAGTAGCTTCTAAACATTACTTAATCTACTTTACTGTTAGTCTCCACTGAGTTAGTAATAAAGCCACCAAAATAGAATGTATTCGAAAAACTCTAAGAAACGAAATCAGAATATTTTGAACTGTTACCAATAACAATCACTACATTTGTAATATATACTGAACTTTATGAAACTGAACTTAGTAAAAACGATGAATAATTTCCACCCATAAAAATATGAGGTTAGAAATTCAAATTATTTATATATATTGTTGAAGAACTCGTAATTAACGATATTAGGGAAATACAATTGTAACTTTGATAAATTCCAGATATTTAGTAGTTTGTAATGTTTATAGTGTTTTATATTGAGGTAATTAGTGTTAAATTACCATTTGAAATAACAAAAGAGAAATTTAGGAATAGGTTTTTAATAATTGCATTATTTGATGATTGCGATAATATATTCAATTGTCCACTATTCACAGTGAATCGACTATTATTATTTGAAATAATATTCATATACTAGTATTACACTGAAATAATTGCATTATTTGAAAGAATAGAACCAGATATTATTGTTTATGTTCCAAACCGTATTTAAATGTTTGTAAAGGATACTTAACCCTAAAATAATGGTTAAATATTATTGGAATATACATTATCAGTAGCATCAATAAACGCATCTTAAATTATTGTAGATGCACTAAATACATAACCAGAGCTAAAATTGTTTAAACTTGTAATTAAATAATTTACACTTTACAAACTAAAATTAGTTTCGTATTATTAATAACTACATACAAATTCTGTTGTATTTATTATATAATTACACGAATTATTTACAATAAATTAACCAGATAAACATTAACAACTTCCATTTAATAATTTTGCTCTAGTAGGACACATACAAGCATTGGATATATTCAAGCCGTTAACCCCACATGTACAAGTTCCGTTATCTACAAATGCATCGGCCGTAGAACATGCGCATATACCGTTTTACATAATCTAACCACTTATATTACAAACACAAGCACCTCCAATAACAATTGAGTTATTAGGACAAACACATTATCCACTTACCACAATTGAATTTATATTTGTACACTGGCAGACTCCATTAATATGATATTGACCCTGGATCTTGCATATTACTTGAATACACGAACCATTTACCATCGAGTAACCGTAGTTATTTGTACAGTTTATTTGTTTAATAAGGTTATTAATTTCATATTATTATTATTCAATTGTTGCATTCATATATAAAAATAGACTATTAAGCATAGAAATATTTTTAAATATTCTCCAATCCAAAACAGTTGTATTTTATAACAAATCAATTTGCGATTGTGAGAAATTTGAGATTATTTAATTCTATAAAGTAGACTGTATGTTTTATAGTTAAAAGCTAAGTAAACTTGTATTAAACTAAACTCTTTAATCTACTTCTTATAAATCATTTGTAATTTAAGAAATATTTGAATTTAATGAGGCAATAGCAACTTTAATTTAATCATTTTATATTTGAGTAGAAATATTTAATTCTTATAACCTATTTTTTAATACCGTAAAAGAATAATTCAATGAACTTATATTGTTAAAAATTCTGTTATCTAAAATAGTTGTATTTATCAATAGGTTGTAATCACATTGTTAATAAACAGAATTTATAAAGTTTTTTAAATTAGTGTGATTATTATCTATTATTATAAGTACATCGGTAATATTATTTAAAAGGCTTTGATCTAAAATCTATAAGTTCTATTATATTTATTGTAATTTATCATTAAAATCTGAATTTTCAATATTTGTTAAAGATTCTATAATATTAATGCATTAGCTATCATTTAATAAGTATCCGTATGCACAAATACATTAATTTTTAATATACTCAAATGGATATACACATTTATATATTCCGTTAACAGCTTCACTAAATAGTAATAAATTTGTACATAGTCCATAAACATTATATAGAGCTCCACATAAGTCGCATTATACTAACTCTGTTCCATTTGTATTTATTATACTCTGAAGTCCAAAGCGTTAAGTTGAATCAATACAAACGAAAAACTTAGAAATATAAAGAATTATATTAACTGATATATTCGAAGCGATATATCCATTATTTTCACTATTAATTAAGTTACTTCCTGTTAACTTGCATTCGTCAATAATAAAAGTTGTTGAATGGTTTATAACATTTACTAATCCAGATGAATTCTAACTGTAAATTCTAAATTAAATGAAAGATTATTTAACGATGATACTTTCTATTGGTGCAATAATTGTTCCCGATATTTATTGTCCTGATGCATTAAATATTAATGTGCAGCTATTAATTTCAACATCACAATTTGTACAAAGCAAAGCACCAGTTAAAACAGAATATTGTAAACTTATACTAATTATGGAGTCTATAAGAATTTAACTGTGGATACTTAACCCAAATAGTGAAAAAGTATTTACTTCAACATTATAAATTTAAACATCTATTTAAGATTGTTAAGTGATATTATTATACAGAAATAAGTTAATATTATTAGATTTTTATGTTAAATACATTGAATCATCAATTTGAATGTTATTCAAGGTGTTAACTTTTTAACAATAACTATATTAATTGTTATTAAGCAAGATATTGTTACTACATTACTAATAATGAAATGTTAATTACTTATATACTAATATAATAGAAGATATCATTAATAATACAAGGATAGAATAAATGAGTATATTCAGTCTAAAATGAATAATTACTTTATAAATCTCATTTCAATGCTCATGCTAATATATATTATGTATTCTCACTTAACTTTTGTTTTTTCTAGCTCAGTCTTCTGTACAGGAAGCTGTAAGTCAACATGATCATACAACTATGTACATTAGGCGCACCTCCGCAACCAAAGACTCGGTACAAGCATCCAGATGCGTAACGCGATCCTTGACGGCAGCTCAACACTTTGAATCGGGGTATTTTACCTTCCGCAACCGATTTAGCCAAGCCGCGTCTCAGGAAGATGGATCAGCGAGGAACGAGAAGCGCAACCAAATGAATCCATCACCGATCTCACTAAATAAAGGTAGTATTCCGGCTGCCTCTTCAGCTCTAACATCTGACGTCGAGTCTTAATCGTTCTTATTACCGTTATATTATATACATAAAACCAGTTAAAAATGATGAATGTGATGAATATTCCTGTGTTGAAATGTGCTTTCTATTTTGTAATTATTACAGTTGAACACAACTTATAATTATTTTTATATATTTTTATTTAATGTAATGTTTATCTTTGAATACTCTGCTTTTATAGTATTGATAATTTTGAGATCTTTTTAATTTAAATTTTGTTAATATAAGCTTTGATTAAGTATTAAAATCAAGAATTAATATTTATACTATTTTTAGATTTATATAAATTTATACTAATTGAATACTCTTTTGATACTCATTTATTATCTTATTCTTTTTTAACTGAATAATAAGTCTCTTGGAAATAACAGTAAGTTACTGTGACTGTAACTGCATTTGTATGGACTCTACAATTTTACATAAATCGATGGTGTACACCCTCTTTTATGAAGTGACTGTTAGGTACATTGATTTTGATAAGCAGAATTTAAATGAATTTAACAAATATTATATATTTGAGTCACATTTATAATTGCTATCTGAACTGGCTCCGTGAGGGGCCATGATAACTGGATCGTGTATCAAAAACTGATAGATTAAAAGTATAAGCAAACATTGAAGAAGCAAATTGAAGAGAAAAATTGAATCACTAGATTGATTATTAAGTAGAGGAAAATATTCTGCCATCTAACGATGGTATTTTATAACGTGTGTGTAGAGGCACATGTTATGAGCTAAGATAGCTCTCAGTTACGCGTGTGGAAATGGGGATTTCGGATGCTGAGTGAGGACTATATTTGAGTCACATTTAAATGCAACAATTTTTTATAATTTATACAAACCGCAGCTGAAGGATCGCAGCTCAAGTTGAATTATAATAAAAAATGACTTACTTAACTTCCCTTTTCATCAATACTACAAACTAATCTCAATATCATATTTCATCTTCTAGGATTGTCACTCAATAGCCTCAGACAACTTTAGTTAGTTCTGCACTCATTATTGACCTTGGAAGTTATCTTTGTTACTATTTGGGATGAATCTACACTGCGTGCTTCTAAATTTGCGGAACAATGTCATAAATTTTTAATCATTCTGTCCATTTACTATGGTTAAAAAGCGAAACCTCTGTAAAATCTATAATAATTATTAAAGATATATAATAGATATAAACATTCAAAATTTATCAAATATTGATAAATATTGTACTTTACTTGCTCTACTCAAATATAATATTTCAATCATAAATCAACAGTGGGGGACGAACTTTATGAGAGTGAAAGAAAAATAATTCGTTATCTCATTATATTTTACAAAAATATATTACTATAATATAAATAATATATATAATAAAAATATATTCCATAATATCGTTATAACATGTAATAACTTGATATTACGATTATTAAGACATGCTACAGTAGAAGTTGTGAAACTAGCTCAATTCTCATTCAGTATGTACTAAATATGTCATTCATAATTAATATATTAATATATTACAATAATTTTCATTCAACACTGAGAAACAGAACCAATAACACTCGTAAAACTTCCGCAGTTTGCTTATAATACGGTATTTATATAATTATCACCAAATGATTTTGAGTTATAAATTTATAATTAATTTGAACCAGTGTATGTTCCTAAAACAATCCCAAATTATTATTACGCGCTGATTGATACTGAATATATAATTGTATCTTGAATTATAACTAAACAATTTTAAAAATATCCAATTAAACCTCCAGCACCAGAAATAATACTTATAACATTCGTGTTCTTGATAGTAACATTAAATATTGAAATGTTTAAAATACTTATATATACTTGCTCTACTCAAATATAATATTTCAATCATAAAGGATTTGTATAAATACTAAATATTTATCCCACTCATGTGAACTTTCGTACTGGTTCGGTAATATTAATTTACGTAAATTTAATAAAAATCTGCCAACGTAGACCATGCAAGTATAAATGAAAGTTAAGTGAGTAGGATATATAAAAATCTGCCAGCTTGTATTATTGTGTTCCAAAATATAAAATTAGAGAAAGTTAGATTTTTAACTAGCCTCGATTCCCAAATTATTGTAATCCTTTATTTATTATTGTATTCAAAATACATCAAGAATAATATCAGAAAACAAAGTATAGGATTTCATTCTTTGTATTGCAGTTCCACTTCGGTTCCTTCTGAGTTTAGCCGGAATTCGAAGTTTTGAATGTAGTTAATTTCTTCGTTTGAGTTTATTTTCTGAGCGAATTATATTTTGACTTTGTCAATTTTATTCTGGTATTCGGCGAAATCAATTAATTGAAGTTCAGTGATGCTTATATTCTACAAATATAGTTCATCTACGTTGAATAAGTACATGTTCTGCATCAATTTCATGATTTAGCACACATTTTAGCAGTTATTTATTATTAGTCTTTTTACCGTTAAACGTCCTTTATTTTAATATATTTAACTGTTGAATTTGAAGTTGCACATGTAAAACTCAATAGTTTCAACGGTTCTCGGCTCAAAAATGTTAATTTCCTCGGCCGTTCTCGTTTGAAAACTGTTTATCTGGGCGAAAAATATTCTTTGAATGTTTTTGTGAACGGCGAATCTGAAAACGGAGGTGAAATTCGGGCTTGAAATGCAATTCCTTTTTAAAATTAAAGTGTTAATTGTAATTGATGACAAAAGGAGGAGCAAATCGGATGTTTTACACGGGCCGGTTAAAGATAGCGTTTAAATTTGGCGTAATTAAGATATGGAGAGGATCTGATCGTGGTCTATGTTTGAAGAAGTGATTGACAGTGTGTCAACGTTTGTTAATGAAGAAACTTGTTAGATTAAATCTTAAGGCGGTAAAAAGCTGAATTCGTGAGAGGTTGGGACTTCTATATTATTTTATTGTGGTTCAATAATTGCTTGAGCTTCTGGTTAAGGATCTTCAACAGATGATTCTGAAATCGATTCGCTGATGTTTACAGGTTATTCGGCAGATTAATGTGATGCCCTATTATTAAATTACTGTTATGAAACTTAGTTTTCATAGTCACGCTCCATTGATTAGTATTGGTATATTTAATGGGGTAAAACTGCTGTGTTTGACCTGGTTTTTAGCACCACATTTGAATAGTCGATTTACTTCGCTTTTCTGTTTGATTTCTTGTACTTATCAATATGACTGCTGATATTTGCTTTGTTTAGCTTCAGTTTTTTAATCGCCTCTTCGTCTCTCTCTTAGGTTATTAGTTTATTTTACATTAAAAATAGTGTTACGTTGTACATTTTATCAAGCTGAACTATCGAGTCTTATTTAAATTCATGTTAACTAAATGCTGGATTTAACCCGTAGAATTTATGTGTGCTCATTAATAGCGAATCTGCGTAATTATTGAGTCCGTACAGTGCGAGTTCTTTGCTTAGGTTTTCCGAACTTGGAATCAGTGGGTTGCACAGGTTGAAGTCGTGCAAGAAATATACCAGATTGTATTGCAAATCTTGTAGTTGTTCTATATTTACGCTTTTGATCATATTTTGCATCATGAACAGCAAGAATCTGTGTTGTTCGTGTATTTCCAGTTGTGTGTGGCTCAGCAGCGCGCATACTATTTATAATACACTGTCTATATTCTCATTGTATTTTTCCTTTCCTGTGTTCATATTCTGTATGTTATTAACGCATTCCTTGTATTTCCTCTGTACGAAGTTGTCCATCAGCTCACTTTTTTGCACATTGCATTTATTTTGCTTTATTTGCTGCAAGTTTCCGTTTAATCCGCTGTTAACGCATTCAACGCAAATTCCGACCATTTTAACCCTCGCGAATTTAATTAGGAACTCGATGAACTCCTGAACGGTCTTTTCATCCGAAAACTCAATTAGTTCCTCAATTTTAGTCCGGGCGTTATTTTCGTTCAGTTCTCCGTTGAAGGTTTAATATTTCAGCCGTAAAATTCTGAGCCAGTTTTTATTCAGTAAAAACTCTCTCTTATTTTTTTCAAAAATGTGGAGAAGGTCCCCGCAGAACTTCAAATTGATTCCAACGTTCAGGAACTGCTCACAAACGCTCATAAGTGTGTTCAGGGCGCTCTGTTTGTAACAAGAAAGGTCCAGTTACAATATAAATGCCCTTGAGGCCTCGAGCATTTACAAATAAAACAAGGGGAAAGTGCAAAACTGCATTTTTGAGGCCAAAGACTCAATAAAACACTCGAAGGAGTAACTGGCCATTGAATAGTAGCAGCCAGAATTAACCGTAATAGTTGACAGCAACACGAAACTAGCGTCCAAAGCTGACATTTGAAATGGAATTGAAGCTGAGATTATAGTGTCCACCATCTTGGACTAGTGCGTCAACGACGCAAAAGCACACTAATACGCATACGTAGCCAGCTAAAAAGACAAATTCTCGTTGCAATTCTCCTTCGCAAACTCAACCTACTGCAAACAAAAATACTCGTGCGCTAAGGTGGCCAAAGCAGTCGACACACCGGGAATTTTATTCAATCTATAGGACAGCAAAATATCCGCAATCGTGTATTTGATCGCAATATCGTAGTTTTCCTTGAACTCAAAGTGCTTCCCCAACTAACACAAAATTACAGCAACATTTTCGTCATCACCACTAAAATACCACTGGTTTATTTGCGTTATCAACTATTTATATCCCTCTAATTCACCATATTGATAGTCTTAACTCATTTTCCTTTACTTATGGAGTGTGATATTTAAAATTTAACATACATTCAGCAAAATAAATATATGCTCAAGTAATAAATCACTTCAACAGCATTTTCCTGTTTTCTTTACAGAATCATTAACAACCAGTTTAGCTTATACTTTATTGATTTACTAGTTGGGATTATACTTTTCAAGATACTAATTTAAAATATTTGTGAGCACTTTATCAAACTTTGATTCAACATCTCTTGAATTTAGCTGTAAATCACTACTATTTTTCAAATAACCATTAAATGATGAACATATTGTAAAATACATGGGTTAACACCACTAACTAACAGTATTTTTCCATTTTTCCAGTGAATCGTAAGAATCTATATCTTTGTATACTAAAATAACAATATCTGATCCCCTAAATATTTGTGGAACCAATGATTGAGTCATTTATTCTGTTCCCTGTGTATCATGAAATATAATATTAACTGGATTACCATTAATAAGTTTGGAAATAGATGATATAGATATTTGCATGGAAGTTTTCGCAAATCTTTAGATGAGTGATGTTTTTCCAACTCCAAAATCACCAATAAATGTTATCTTTATTTCATTAATTATTATATTATGTTCTATCAAATTTACATTGTTTTTATTGTGTTATTGTAATTGTTCCAAAATATCATTTGCAAATGCTCTTTATTTAATATTGTGTTATAATAACTTATCCATAATTTCAATTAGATCATTACCTGCTGAATAATTATAAGGCAACAACATGTCATTTTCAGCTTAATAATAAGTAAATCGTAAAGAACCCTTAACAATAAAAGGAGAATAACCATGTAGTAAAAAATAAAGAACGGCACCAGCACTCCACATATCAACACGTTCATCATATATTACATCATTTTTACTCATTTATATCTCGGGAGCCATATAACCTGTAGTTCCAACAACCGTTTGTGCATATTTATTAAGCTTCGATAAACCAAAATCAATTAATTTTACGATATAATGATTATTATCAATTTATTTAATCAAAATATTTTCTGGCTTTAAATCTCGATGCATTATTTATTTACTGTGAATATAAACCAAAGCCTCAATTAATTATTTATAAACATTCCTAGATATATCTAAATAGTTATTATTGCCAAGCGACAGTTTCTATAAATCTAGAAGAGGGGTAGTTTATAAATGTCTAATATAACTTTAATATTTATATCGTTTATCAACACTTTTTTCAAATTATTACATGTATAACATTGTGTTTGAAGAGTTAAGTTCGCTGTACGGGTATGGTTAATTTAATATGTTTCTTACGAAGCGATCTAACGTTTCGCCTTCAATATATTCATTAATAAGCAAAATATCCGTACTTCTTTTAATTATTTAAAAACATTTCATTATATTTTTGTGTTAACATTGCATCAGTAGTTAAGCCTCGGTTTCTATTTATTCAATATCATATTTTTCGTATTATTCGATATTTAAATACTATTTTATTGCTATAATTTAATTTGTTTTAATATTTTGTGCTTTATATATTGTAGCTTAAGCACCTGCTGATATTTTTTCAAGCACTTTATATTGTTTTTCGATAATACAGTTTGGTTAAAGAATTTGAAGTGAAAAATATTACTATAGTCCTTATTATTTCGTATAATGTTTTGATTGGTGATTTTTTATGAAAAATCGGTTATTCCCCAACCCTAATTTAAGACTTTTCGCAGCAGTTTAGTCCACTAATTTAGTTAAAATTCCCCTTGTCATCAATTTATACATATACGTGCCATTTTTGTAATATTACACCTCTATTTGAAAATGAGTAAACTCAGAATATTTCCATAAATGATAAAGATTTGAAGATTTCTTTGTTAATGTGAGCTTATTATAAATATTTAGCATTATTAATGCAGATAATTGCGCTATATTTTCATTTTATGAATTATATACACTTAATATTACGATTCAATTATTTACTCTGAGCGATAATAAACTAATCAATCTGATAAAACATTATTAAATTGTGTATTCGCTTATAAAATATTGTAATAATTAGATTAAACGCACGAATAACTATTCTTTTGCAATTTGATCGTATTTATAGCCAATAATGCTGAATGAGATGAAAAGTGTATGTTATTATATATAATTATATAGTAAAATGCTGTAATATCAATAATTAAAAACTAAACTAAATAATAATTAAAGGAAATTAGGGTTGGGATGGAATAACCTAAAAATCAAAAGCACTCTATCGTTTGGTGCTTTAAACGCTGGAGACTAATTCGGCCCCAATAACTTTAAATGAATGCTTCAAATGAATACAAAGTATAACTAGATTCACTTCTCTCTTACGAGCTTGGAGATTTGGCTGCCGGAGAATCCAGTGAAACCCGGTTCTTTCCACTTTTGAACGATGAACGTCAGGGTTTCGTCGTGCACATCTTTCGGCGCCATCCAGTTCTGCACATCGGCCAGGCTCTGCAGGCCCTAGTCCTTGAGAATCGCTTTCCTCACCTTCTGCAGGTGGCTTCCGATCACGGCCTTTTCGATTCCGTGGAAGTGTCCGAAGTATTGCAGGACCTCTTTCGGCTTGCAGTCTCTGATGCCCAAGGCCATGCAGACCACCACAAATCTTTCGTGCATGTATCTCGTCCAGCTGTAAGCTTCTGTCTTTCTCTTTATTTCGGCAATATAGAAACTGCCGTGCTCCTGCTCTTCTTCGCTGTCGCGGCTGTCGAACAGCTGTGCGGCGTTGGCTCTCGCGTTTATCGGAAAACGTGGGTCAGCTGGAACGGCGTTGCTTCTGTAGTGGGCGAGTGCTTCAGTGACGTCGGTGAAGTTGGTGTTGAAGTAGGAGTTCGTCATCTTGACAAATCCGTCTTCGAGGATCTGCATGTCTTCAAAGGTAGTATACATTGTATGGAGTGGTTCTTTTTTGGAAATTAAAATAAGTTGTCTCCGGTTGGGCGTATCTCGCATTTCTGTAGATATTCCAGAAATGCAGCAAAATTAAGCCGAATAAGTTAAGCCTTGTAGAACTAAGTGCAGATGGAACCAAAACTAAAAAGCGCGATGGCACGCCCACGTGTTTAGTAGTATCGTACGCTGCATCGCCAGTCCAATTGCTAAGTGGGATCGCCAACAGTCAAATCTGGAGGTAAATATTAGCAGCGCTTCTGCAGAAATTTAGTCCGGTCAGCATCCACGTTTCCAAGTGGTAGCGGCGTTAATGCGTTTACTCGCACATTTCAACTTGATGAATTCTCAACGGGTGAGGGAAAGAGCGTTTCTGCACTTGAATATTTTCGCGTGCAAATTGCATATCTTGGGCGGCTCACGGACGTAGACCCCATCTGTGCATTAAGAAATTCCAAGTTCGCGAAACACAAATTATGGCGTCGTTGGCTGTGTCAATTTGGCTTGTCGCGGCCTCTATACGTAATATCTCGCTTATCTTCAGCCTCATAGCACAGCGCCGTCGTGACAACGGCTTTTCACGCTTTAAGTGCAGTGAAATTCCAGGCGCACTGGTTTCACGCTTTATTCTTCTAGTATTCGTGGTGGCGGAAGTGGGAAATAACAGGCCTGGATCATTTAGGCGCGAGGCTCGTCGGAATTTTGGCGTCGACATACACACAGGATGCCAACAGTAGTCCATGCAATACGATCATCGCTTGAGTAATGCTCGTGTTATTGAATGTCTGTGTGATTTAAAGTAAAGATAATCTCAGACGTGAAGATTTTGCAATTTGCAAAGCATGTATGGATTATTGTGTAAGTAATTAAGATGACGTGAAATATCACTCGTGAATAATGAATTTGGACCGGAAATAGTGTCGGACACAACCATATCACCCCCTTTTTGGGATAGTGCAGAGTCGAACGAAGGTTTCAGCGGGCGGTCACTCCGGGCTCGTATCTACACATGGCCTCATCACTTTCATCGGTTGAAGTGGAATGACTAAAACAATGATAAAGTTATAAGTGATTGCAATAACACCACGTTGTGTACAGAACCCATCCAATTACTACCAAATACTTGAAATAGTAACATTGTTATTTTATATATTGGTAAATAAGCGTATTCATATTACGGTGCGTTAAAACGCGTGCTTGATGAGGCGCATGCGTAGCGGTAAGGTTACATTTTGGGTGTAAATTATTGTTAACGCAGATGTACTGTGAACGAATATGAATATTTAGCTATGTTTAAAGCTTATACATATCAGCTTGTAGTGTTAT
>CAXDID010000396.1:0-77158 GCA_963988835.1 Hexamita inflata | reverse complement strand
AACAGTAATGTGTTTCAGAAAGCAGTGAGTTGGAGCAATTATATTTTGTGATTAAGAAGTGCTTTCCTTGAGCCCTAAAAGTCTAGTAAAATTTATTTAATTTTAGTGACTACACTCCAAATTTTCACCTCCGAAACATGATCAAAAATCAGTTCTATACTTGAGAAGCAAATAAAACTTAGATAGCTAGCTATGGCAATATGCTGGAAAATATATCTCCTATTTAAATAGAATGTAGTTTCGCTAACTTGCTGAAGCATAAAGAGCACTTTCTTAGCATTTGGGATAACTTGGGCACTCTAGCTTTTTAATACCATGCACTTCTGCGTGAGGTTGAACAACTCCTAAGTAAAAGAGTAAAAGCGAATTGTCATCTCTGCTTAATTTTTTTAGGTTTCAACTCAGAATCTATCACTTTAAAATATTGAAATAGTCGGTGATGCAGAATCAAAATGTTTGCTGTAATTCAAAATTATTTGAAGATGACAATTAAGTAAAACAATAATTTTGTGCAAGCTTTAGGTATTATATGATTGGTTCATAATATTCAAAATAGTAAGATTGAAAAATGACAAATGTTTTTAAATGAGCGTCTATATAAACAGAAGTGAAATAGTTTATAAGGTAGTACTTGGTTCTTTCAGAAAATATATTAGTTTCCGAAGTTTCTCTAACTTGATGGTATAAACATAACATGGTCAAAATTCAAAACATTAAACATATTAATATATTTAAATGTATTCAATTGAGTTCTTTATATATTGTTATAAATAATATGTTGTGAAACATGTCATGTTGCATCTTAATTAATCTAATATTTATAGAAATTCAAAAACAATTTTCTATATTTCAATAAATACTTTGAAATATCAGGATTGATAATAGTATATGCATATGACTTAGCTTATTAAGAACATTAAAATATTAAATATTTCATTGCTATATTATTCTATGTATTAATCTCATGTTACAAATATAATATGATAAATATTTTTAACTGGATTAAGTTTAACATTACTAAAATTATATATTTGTATATGTTATTATATAATATAAAGTAAACAAGTTTATTTTTCATATTAGCATGTATATGATCAAATCATATTTATAAATATTTTTTGAGTGACAGCTGGCTAATTCTTTCAAATGTATAAGGTCTATATAATAATAACAAATATAATACTATTTACATTATATTTGAACATAGTAGTTAGGTGTAGTAATTTTACATTTTTGTGAATCTTAGAGAATACAGCGATCAACAGGATTATGGTACCCAATCGTATACAAATAGTTAATACTCAGTGTTATAAAGACATTTAGAAAATTTCAGCTGACGGACTACATTTTTTAAAATTACGAAAATTTGCGAAAATAGCTTAAGTTGATTAAACCGTAAATTAAGTTTTTCAATTTATTCGCGGTGTATACATTTGAGCACCTCTGTGTAAACAATTTTGAATTACAGCATCAATATATAGGTGTATATATAATATAATAAATAATATAATATACAGGTGTATCCGAACTAAAACAGTCATATAAGCGCTATCAATTATATTAATATACAAATAATTTATATTAGTGAATTGGATTCATAGTCTTATTAATAGTTACCAATTATGAAAAATATAGGTTAAATGAAACTAACTATAAGAAGTGAAAAAATATAAATATTTTACTTTATTATTGTCTGTTGTAGTAAGTAGATATTATACCTAAAATATCACTCCACAATTCAATTTTTTTCTTAATTATATCATGAATAATCTCCAACTTGAGATTATTTATTGGAATTTGTCATCCGCATTAGAAGTGGCAAAATATTTTAATATATAATTACTCACATAGTAAACAAGAAAAAGCAATTCCACCTCCCATAACTGTACTGTCATTATAAAAATATTAGATTTTACATTTATGTTATAGACCCAAGTTGATAAATGAAATTGAAAGCTTATACGCGATTTTGCTTGGCTCTATACGCGAGTGTATCCAAGAGGCTTTTCGTGAGATTTTACTGTATAATATATAGACTAACGCTGGATCGGACGGGAGTCGATAATTGAAGACTGGGCCAAGTTAATTAATGGTTTTCATCTTTGTTTCCAATCTAAGTGATTCCGCTTCCTCATTTATGTAACAACAACATTAATGTATTTAGTTCTATGTGTGATTTAACATCTTTTTAATATCAAGTAACTAATTCATAAAAATAATTTATGTATACTTTGTATATAAAAATATTATAATATAATAGTATATTATAAAGTATTCTTTATTTAGTATATTTCACTTCATGTTGAATATCAATGTCAGAATTAGAAAATAATAAAGAGCTCTATAATAAAAAAATGACAAGAAAATATTTACATAAAATTAAAAAAGGTGGAATTCGTATAAATCATTTGAAAATACTTGGTAGTTTAAAGTTTTTATAGAATTCGGGCATTAATACTCTTTCTATCTCTAACTGTCCAAATCTATCTTTTGATTTGATATCTGATACGATTAAAAAGCTGGAAATATACGAATGTCCGGCTTAAATAAGTTAAATACAAAACTTGGTCCAATTATAAGAACTGTAATTATCACATACTAAGCTACAAAATATTTCTGGGCTAAAGTGCTTGACTAATATAACAGTATTGGATTTGTTCAACAACAGAATTCAGGACATATCCGTGTTGCGTTTTTTGAATTGTATTACTGACTTAACTTTAAGTTACAACTTAATAAGAAATCTAAATCCACTTTACAATAAACATACGCTTAGACATCTTCAATTATCGTGCAATAGGATTACTGATATCACTGTATTAAGTTCATTATGTAATCTAGAAGAAATTGAATTGTAATACAACAAAATTGTTCATGTACTCGCACTTGCAAATTTAAAGCACCTAAAATAGCTAGATATTAGCGATAATCATATTTCCAGATAGAATATGCTACCACTCTAATCAAACCCGAAATTTAATTAGCTTACTGACGATAAGTTTCACACTCAGATAACTCGTTAACAATTACCGCACTAGAGTGAAATCCTGAGTGCACACAAACAAAGGAATATTTACATCACAACTTTATTCAGAACGGGAGTTTTAAAGAAATAGAACAAAATCAAAAATAAGTTCAGTAAAGTTCAGGCGTTGATTCAAACAAGAATATAAGATACAGTTCACGCACAAATCGCTATGACCTCTTAAGTAATATCTTCATTTAGCTTGTGGTGATAAATTTATTATTAAATTACTCACTTAACTGTATCATCAGTAACAATAAATTTATAATACATATATATTGTTTAACGAAAATCATATCTGCCAAATAATCACATATATTCTTATAAAATGAATCGCCAGCTAATTCCCCTAACAAAAACCAGAAATATATATTTGAAATTAATAAAAAATAATATAACTAAAGTGCAATCAAAGTTTAAAAGATAACTATATGTGTATTCCCCTTCAAATCACATATTTGTAGTGTTATTTGTTTAATTATTTGTAAATTCTAAATAATTTGTTTTAAAACACAAATTGGCACTTTTATTTGTTATATTTAACAGATTATTGAAATATTTGCTATTCACCACTTCCAATGATTGTTGCAATAATAATAATTGGTTTCTGGATTATGCTATTCTTTATAATATTTGCTGCTCTTAAGAATGAAGCTAAGCAAACTGATAATAAATAAAGCATTTTCAATATTGATGAAGAAATTATTAAAGTCAAGCCCAAAAAACAAAAGCGTCAAGCACCATTAAATAATATAGATATAAACACCTTTAATTTCTGGTAGTGATGTATAGTATCATTCAACATATCCATATTTAGTAATATTAATATCTTTGATGAAAAATTATATAATAATTAAAATGTTGCCGCTGATACGCTAGTCCCAAGATTCATACCAGCCATCCCAAAGAAAGTTACAAAGATAACTTCCGAGGTCAACAATGTTAGTTCAAGCGCCGAACTAACTTTGGTTGTCTGA
This sequence comes from Hexamita inflata, assembly GCA_963988835.1. Lineage (NCBI taxonomy): Eukaryota > Fornicata > Diplomonadida > Hexamitidae > Hexamita > Hexamita inflata. The sequence continues at coordinate 73,156 of CAXDID010000396.1, read as the reverse complement.
GGAGGCTATTCAGAGTGACAAACCTTGAAGATGAGGTATGATATTGAGATTCGTTTGAGGTAACATTATGTTTGGATTTGTGGAACACCTTTAATTTCTGGTAGTGATGTATAAACAATGACATAAAATATAAGTTTATAATATTAAAATATTAAAAGAAGGGGTTAAAGTGAACATTCTAGAACGACGAAGGCCAGTTCGGCCGGTTTATTTTCGGAACAGAAACGAAGCTGGAACTTTGTAGTTCGGAGTTTAATTGCAGTTCAGATGAGGAACCGACCATAATTTAGCTTGGGGCAAATTAACAGACAAGCTGCTTTGAGGATTCAAATCTGTAGAATCCTCTAAAATACTTTTCAAAACTTTTATTTGCAAATCTGTTAATGCCACTAGTGTCTGACTCTGGAATAAAAATATTTGGAATATTCACCATTCTTGTGTATCGACTAATTAAAAGACAGGTGAGAAATCTCTAAGATAATATATTCTTTATATTATCACAGTAAATTAACTTAGAGGTTATTTTATTAACTTGCAAATTCTCTTAACTGCCTGATCAAGCTCACAAACCGAACTTGATTTCCAAAAGTTGGATTTTCTGGAGTCAAATATGTAAAATTTGAAAATTAAAAAATGCGGACCATCGCGCGTCGGGCTCCTGGAGACCTGGTTATCGGAAGCCAACACGCGGCCGCTTTAAATATGTTTAGCCGAACTGTAGCCGGCAAAGATTTAATGAAGCATTAAACCAAGTATATGAATACCATATCATTTCCACAGCGCTTGGCTATAGCAGGCTGACGTGGCCTAAGGTCTAGAAAATACACCGCTGTCTTTTTCGGCGGAAGTCGAGTTGCATCCCAGAAGCTGGGTACTGGTGTTGCAGCTGTCGAACTCGGCGAAGCCTCCGTCGTAGAATTGCGGGACGCTGGGCATCTCGAAGCGCTCGAAAGTCTGGCCGACGCACTCTTGTCTGGCTCTTTCGAATTCGGCGGCGTAGTCGATCCACTGGACGGCGGGCATGCGTTCCATCATGGACTTGAAGTCTTGAATTTCTTGTTCTGAGCGTGGGCAAATAGTGAAGTCGGTAGGGTGGGTTGCGATCATAAAAGTTTAGTGATTACTATAGGGAGGTGGAAAGGCTCTTTACTTACGCGGAATGCGACACGTGCGGCGATGTTTGAAATCTAATTCCAAAATTTCTTTTATCAACCGAAATGTAAGGAGCAAGGCTTAAACTGCGAGATCAACTTTTGAAAAACTAAGCGGGCATTCTTCGTTAAGCGGTTCTGCGGCTCCCTGTTTTTGTTAAACCCTAAACTGTAAAGACCCTAAGACGGGACAAGAAGCGATCAACTTTGATTTCGTTTTAAAAACGACTTCGGCTGAAACGCTGGATTGCGAACAACCGGCGGTTCTGCGGACGAAATACACAAATTCCATTCCAAACTATTTTTAGAAAATGGGTTATCAATCGATCTGGGAGATTAAAACGGGCGCAAACGGAAAACGACATTCTGAATGAAGTAAGCAGCATGTGAACAACAAATTTAAGGAATGTAAAAAATGTTTGTCTTTTAGTGAGGTTCTACATAATTATAAACTGTAAATTGTTCATTGATTTGGAAGTTTAAAACGAGCGCAAAAGGAAATGAGAATTGGCTAGCTACGTAGCTGGGAAATGATAAGTCTAAGATCGTATTATTGATGTCTTAAAACTCGCTTTAAGTATGAAAAGTGAACATGCGTAATTATCACCATTATTACATGACTGATAGTATGATAGGTTAGGAAATATTTTTAAATAGTGAGGTTCTAATAATTATATGCTGTAATTGTACATTATTTAGTTGTTATACCACTAAGAGAATAAACAGAAATCTGAACTTATCCGAAATAAATAATACACAACGAAACAACACAAAGATTATGAAAACTACAGTCACTCAGCCGAACAAGATGTACTTCGAGATGTCGCTCGACTTGGCCTCGCTGGGCTCCTGGCTCGAGCTCTGGGTGAGCGACGGGTTCTGCAGGCTCTTCTCGGCTTCTCTGACCTCGACTTTCTTCTTCTCTACGTGGACGGCCGGTTTTCCTTTGAAGCCGTCCTTGTACTTCTGGAGCTCGTGGTGGACGAACTGCTGGAGCGACTTCACGTGGAAGTTCTCTTTCAGGTGGAGGTTAACGAAGAGGTCTATCGCCCGCTGGGAGATGAGCGATCTGTCGTGGACCTGGCCCAGCAGGCTCTGGACGATGCTCTTCAGCTCGGCCTTGTGTTCGTCGAAGGAGTCGAAGAACTGCTTGATCCAGGTGTTGTGGAAGTAGTCGTGGACCTGCTGCTGGGTCACGTTCAGCTGCTCCGAGACCTGGAGCCAGATGCCCCTGGACTTGCGCTGGGTGCTCATCAGCTCGTACATCTGGGCGTCGCTGGTGATCGCGGCCTTGGTGGTCTGGCTGAGGTACTGTTTCAGTGCGCCGTTGAAGTGAAGCTTCCACATTATGTGTTATTGGTGTGGTGAAGTCGTATTGTGCTGCGGTAAGTAGGGCGAGCCTCCGCATTGCATTTTCCGAATAAAACATAAATCGCGAATATGTTCTAAGATCGCTAAATTTAGCCATAAGTGCTTACCGGGCCGAAAGTGAGCGCCAATATCAAAAATTATAACCTAGAGATTTAATCTATATTTGTACAAATTTGTAGTTTGTCTATATAAATGCACAGAACGCACAACCAATCTAAGATCACTTAACAGTCTAAGATTATTTAGTGTTATACAAACGATTTGTTTTTCCATTAAAATTTGAAAACAGGAATGCAAATTTGAAACATGAAGTGCTAGTTCGTCAAGCATATACCAAAATTATTAGTTTAGTTCAACTTGTTTAAATTCCACGAGATTTTACTACCAAATTGTAAGTATCAATATTTTGTATACTCTCGAATAATGGTGTTATACATCGTTCAAACTATTAATGTTCTGTTAATTTATAAAATTATTTTGCAAATAGACTGTATTGGAAACGAAGTTAAAATAATAGTTATTTTATAATCTGTAATCATATTTTATTACATTGTACAATTTCAAAATAATTATCATGATTTATGAGATGAAGAATAATGAATGATTACAGAGGTTTAATAATTGTTTATTAGCTCTAAATTCTGCAGATGTGTAACAATTGAATGTATATTAGCGCGAGCTATTTTCTAATGGTGTTATAATTAGCGTATATGTAGCTGAAATTATACAGAAACGTGATATCATTCAAATAAATATAATTGTTCATTCAACGCCGAGAGTTTTCTTGTCCCAATAGTACAGTGGATTCTTTTTCTTCAACTTGCACATTTCTTGGTAGTCTTTTTGCTGTCCCATCCATCCGAAGTCTTAGAGATACTCTTTGGTGCATTTGGATAGATCATCTGATTTCCCGCTGAAGTACAACCAGTCGTTGCTTGTGTATGGAAGGTATTCCACCCCAAGTGCTTCAGCGAGTCTCTTTCCGGCTTGGTCTGATGTTTCATTCTCGATCACATCTAAATATTTGTAAGTGGCTAAGTTTCTGAGGCTGCATGCGAGTTCGAAAACGTGCTTGAATCCAGATTCGCACCAGCAAGTTGTATAATTATATTAATTTGATCATTATTGAAGAATATGTCTCAAAAGATAAAATCCTTCACTCAGCTCCCTTTTATCCGAGTATTTGCGTTAAAACTGATAATATTGTCTTTTGCAAAACATTATTTTCTTCATTTTGTTTTTTAATCGTTTCGAATTAAATATTTTATTCGTTTTGAACGTTTTAGATTTGTTTTTCAACTCGATTTATTTAATTTTTCAACAATATGAACTGGATTTCGTTCTTTAACATTAATGTGAGTTTATTTACTTATTCGGCTAGTTATACGAATTACTATTTATTGTCGACGAATTTGAGAACCAGATTCATTTAACAATCGTACGTTTCATTAAACAAGGTTTGGCACTGAACTAAAATATTCTTAACTGGAGCAGTTAACAATTCGTAAAGAACGAACAAATTCTTGAATAAAATGTGATTAGACCATTATGGATCGAATACTGGAAGAGAAGTTGGTACACGGTTGAATTTCGTACAAATCTCTGTGTATTTAGCCAAAAATAGTTTGTAATAATGCACTGGTGGGTATTCTGGCGCTAAAATACTCTTAAAATACTTACCAGATTTACACTCGTACTCCTCAACACAAAAGTCTTACTCATCCTTCATACGACCTGCAAATTAACTGTACAACGCGCTCATATCAGACACCGTACGATCCGCACACAACACTTGATTGTTAAACTCTTAGTCACCATAGAACGCGAGCTCCTAAACATCACTAAAGAAATCAAACTTGTATATATTTGTGTAGTTGAACCCCAAGACGTGAAAAGGGCCTGAAACCACTGTTTGCTTACTCATAACACGTTCCGGCTCAATTTCACCCCAATTAAACTCTATAACTTCACCAGCCAAGTTAAATGTAAAGAACTAATTCTTATTAATAGTAGTTCCTCTTAAATCCTCGAATTTTTCAAATAAAGCACGTGAAAAACAGTTATCTCCTTCATAAAATTCGTTGTCAAGTATAAATTCGCGTAACTTTATTCCTTTTGCACAAAGGGGCTGAATAAAATCGAATATTTCGGCTTAAAGCGAATCTTTTTATAATTATAAATGAATAAATTGTATTTTTTGGTCAAAAGACTCTTAAAGCTTTGATATCGCTGTAGTTAAGGACGTAGAATTAATAAAAACATAATCAGTGTCCTTGTGAAATTATTTAGATTTTTAAACAAGCTGATTAACAGAATTTTAATCTGCTTCGCAAAGTTAGTCTAAATTATCACATAATATTTAAAAATGTTCAAAACCTAATATTTGAAGTGGTATTTGAATTAATATACTATATAATACCAATAAACATTAAATATGTTTCATATGTTCATTTTTTCCCTAATCCTGCGATTTATTGTTACACTTTTTCAAGTCTTTCACTAAGTGAGTAACTAACTGAGTTGGATAGATTTTATGTGGTCATATTTTATGGTTGGAAGAGTACTGATGATTTACCGAGGTTTAATAAGGAGTCTTCGAGTTATTTAACTCGTAATTCCAGATGTTAACTGTTTCTTAGTTGGTCTTCGTATTATTTGAGTTTAAGTTTGACTTTGTCTTCTACAAGTTTTTCGAGTTATTATGGCGAGATAATGATTACATCACTAGGAAGTTGAACAATTCTTGGACTCACTTCTTAGCGGACCATTGATTGTGCTGGCTGATATTGAACTGTTTGGTTGTTTTGGCTCAAGCTTACTGGTTAATTTTGTATTCTGTCCTCGATGAGGTTGAATTTTTCTTCTACCTCTTGTTTAAGATTCTTTATTTGTTCAACGGCATCCATTATCTGACCGTAATTATCTGACTGATAAATGGCTGGAGTTTTCATTGGCATTGGTGTAGTAAACGGTTGGCAGTAAACATTCGGTTATGAACCGAAGTTTTGAGGAGAAAACTGGGTCTTCTCAAACTCTCGTGTAAGAGGAGAATTGAATGAATTAGTCATTGGAGTGGAGAACTTTGATTAAGATTGGGATTATGCACGGCTAAATGCGAATTCAATTATTGTAAAGTAGCGTGGTAAATCTCGCACGTTCGCACGCTTTTTGAGTTTTGTGCGCGCACGGGGCGTGCGAGGAGATTCGCACGTTTTGGTGAATTTGTGCGAATTTTCAGTAATATTGTGAGTAAATTTCAAAAATAAAATTATAAAATTTCTGTTTTCAAAGCTATTTTATACTATTTATGCACGATAATGAATTCTATTCAAAATTACATAATATTATTAATTAATATCGCTTTAATATGCAATTCATAGTTTTATAATTCAATTGTTACACGATTTAATCAATTGTTGTTGCAATTTTACTATAAATCTATGTTAAAGAGAATTATATGACATGAAAACACTTTTATTAGTTATATTATTTCTTATTTATTATTATTTGAAGAAATAATATATAATATCAAAAATATTATAGTGAAATAATAGTTTCTGAGTTATTAATTTATTACTTGCCAATAAATACAAGTTATTTATATCATTTTACTTGTTTACACTTATCAGATTCATTTATAACTGTTTTTAAATGTAACTATTTCGTATTAGCAATTAATTAATTTTAATTATACAATTATAATTCATTTATATGATTATAATATGTCTTAATTTTAGAAATTATAAGTAACATCTTTCGGATTTGCAATTTATATTTGTTTATTAATGTTCATAGTTGCATTGTAACAATATTTTCAACTAAATTACTATTTTCGAAATACGATAAGTATATTATCATTATAAAATAATCTTACAACTTGGTTCCCCCAAGAGATCCAAATTTTTTAAGTATAATAAGCTCGTTAATTGAAAATATTTAGATGAAAAATGCAGTATCATCTTATAATTGTACTCTTAGCATTCAAAAAAGCTAATTAACTATATTTATTTTTATTTCTTTCAAATTTTGATTGTATCTTCAGCATAAACTCATAATACTTTAATAAATGTATTTATTGTATTGAAGTGGCACACATATATCACACATTTTATATATCTATACAAAAATATATTTAAAATATTGAGAAAACTAAGATATAAATAGATTTTCGCACGCTTTTCTTAATTTGTGCGAGATCGCGCGAGATCGTGCGTGCGGCCGGTGCGCACGTTTTTGACGTTTTGTGCGGCCCCGTGCGAGATTTACCACGCTATTGTAAAGTTGAAAATGTTACACGAACTGTTAAAGATGATTGAAAAGAGAAATAATAATTCGATAATGAGTAATTGATACTTAAACTTCTATCTGGCTTATATATTCTACAGTAAAATCACTCAAACTTAATTTCGTAGCGTTCAACCGCATCAATTACAAGTTAATCGTTATCAGTAATACCATCTAAACTTTGCTAAATATACTCAGGTGCGAGCTTTAATTGTTCATGTTTTAACATCAAAGATTAATACAAAGGGGTTTCGTTAACTAATTCATTATCTACCAATTATTCAAAACACAATTCTTGTTACACTAATAGGCTTCGCAATATTTCAAGATTTATATCTTGTGGCTTTCTACTTAAAAATTTACAAGTGCACTTAACGATGTGAGTTAGCCGCAAAATACTTTCAAATAAATTTAAACGTTAAATTTGATACTATTTTAATTCAATTCGTCGTGTAGCTCTAGATATCGGTAGCATAAATTCATCTAATTTTTGTATGTCCGTACTTTAGAATACTTAATCTAGTAACTCATCAATCATTGAAGTGGTAATTTTTATAAATTTATACTAGTTAATATAGGATAGATAGCAATTATAGAAAACGAAAAATCTATAAATGCAATATTAGCTTCATTTTTCGTTACATCATATTTTCAATGCAAATTAATGTGTTATACTCTGTGTTATGTATTTTGTAATGCATTTCACTCCAAATTTTATGTAACCATTACCTGCTTCTTTATCGTAAAAGGACACAAGTTGCAAGTATTGTGGTGTTTCTTATTTGATTATGCACGAGATTGAGAAATACAAGACTGAGATTGGCGAATTGAAGAAGTAAATTCTGATTTTGCAGCGCAAGAATTCGCAGTCTGCCTCTTTGGAGCGCAACAACAATTCTCAGGTCTAGCTTGTGGCCGAGATGAATGCGGCGTTGAATCACGAGCTCGCAGGTGCCAAAGTTGAATTAGAGAACTAGAAGCTCGTATCTAATTAAATGGAGAAATAGGTGATCAAGTATTAGATTAAGCTGAAGGACGTTACTTCAACGTGCTTCAAGCTTCAAGACGATTTATAATAAATCAAATCGCAATTGTTCGATTTGAAGCAGTTCCAGCCGTTCAGCGGAAATGTGCTTTAGTCTGAAATAACGCGCACGTTCAAAATCCTCTCACTCTAAAATTAAACGAACTCGTAACAACAAATTAAAATCAAATCACTTCAGGAGGAAGTATTTTAACTTTAAGCCGAAAACGCAAAACTCAAAATGGAACTCGACCTTGAAAAGAAGCAAACATCAGAACTAAAAATTCAAAACCAGTTCCTCACACACTAAATCGAAGAACTCAACACCAGACTCCAAGAGCACTTACTCAATGAGCAGAAACTCGTTAGCGAGCACGAGCAAGTTAAAGAAAAACTCTCAAATCAACTATTCTAAACTGAATCCTCACTCTAAAACACCAAAACTGAATTTAAAATACAGACCACTGAACTGCAAAACCTCAAAACTGATTACAAAAAATTGAATGAAAATTATAACCAACTAAAAGAAAAATAAACGAAATCAGAAGCACAAATTCAAACGCTCAGCGCTTAACTACAGCAGAAAATAAACGAGTTGGAGCAGTACAAACTTCAAAATAGCAGCTCCAGCTCACAGCTCATTCAACAGCACAAAGAACAAGTAAGTAAACTTGAGCAACAAATCCAAGATCTGCAAAAGCAAGTTTATGAGCTCAACTAAAAATATCTAATGCAGTCAAAACAACTTGATTAGCGCGATTCCGAGATAAGGAGCTTAAACTCAACCATGTAATCACTTTAGCTTGATGTGAATAATAACAAGCAATAATTAGCAGCTAATCAAACGCAAATAACCTAGCTCAATGCACAGCTGAATTAGCTGCGCGCGCAGTTACTTGACGCTGAGTAATCAGTTTCAATTTTTAAATCTTCCAATGAGCAGTTGAAGCTGATGGAGAAAACGTACGTGGACCGCGTGATGCGCCTCGAGATCGAGCTCAAATCCCAGACTCAGTAGGACAAGCTCCAATCTCAAATACAAAATCTTTAACAACAACTAACAGCACAGAAAGACAGCAATCAGCAGCTTTGCGCTCAAATAAACGCAATTTTGGCTGAGAACGCGTCCCATAAACAGCAACTTGACCTCAATAACAAAACAATCGTTGACCTGGACCAGAAGAACTAATTTTTAAAGGAACAAATTGAACTGATGAACAAACAACTGAAAAACGCCCCAAGCGAAGACACCGAGAAACTGAAGGCGGAAATAAAGAAATTACAGCTCACGGTTCTCCACGAATGCAAAGAAAGGAACGAACTCATGCGCGTGCTCAACGAACTCAGGAGCAGGAAGTGATATTTAGGTTTAATCTTTAAAAACTTATAAAAGGGTTTTAAATGAAGACGAATTACTGTGGTGTCCGAGCCAACTTTGATTTTAACAAATGTTTATGTAATAATTGCGCTTGAAAATTAAATCACTGTATTTATGCTAATTATAACATATTCAATTAATTCTGCGGTTCATTTCTTTTTCACTTCATCCTTCAAATGACGAAGCACACACGAAGCCGACGGATCACAATACAAGAGCGTCGCATAATGATGAGAATGTGAGAAACAGAATCACAAACTGTTGCAACCAAGAAATACATTGCTTGTTGCCTTCAATGTAGTCTCCAAACTGTTTATTCCATTTTTAAGCACTTTGAAGTTACAGGCAAGCTAGAAGCTTCTCATGCCGATAATAGTGTCAGAAAATTTGACTAAGCTGAGATTTTCGCGTTGTTAAATATCGCCAGAGCCATAGATTCGAAACTCGACGAATCATAGCTGAAAAATACTAAGCCCTTCGTGGAATTTCCATGTCTCTAACAACGGTATTTCGTCTCCTGGCCAAATTCAGTTTAAGCTATAGTGCTGCTAAGGTAAAGCCAAAACTTACCGAAAAGCATAAATTGGAAAGTTTGAACTTTGCTCGAATGAACCTGAAACAACCAATTGAATATTGGAGAACTTTTTAGTATACCGATGAGTATCGCTCAAAATGCTATGCAAATCGAGCGAGTAGAGTGCTCAGAACACCTAAAGACGAGTGGAATCCGAAGTATTTTCTCGAAGTGTAAAATATGGACTGTTTTCGTGCATGATCTATAGTACGATTAGCTATAGATATAAGGGTCCATTATGGTTTATGCCGTGCGGTACGACCATGAATTCAATTGTCAATTCTTAAGTTCTCAGACAAGTTACACTTCCATCACTTAATAGCATAACTTGAAGTTGCAACAAGATAACGCCCCGACACATTTTAGTAAGTATATGAAAAACTTTTATACTGCTAACAACATTGAGCTCTATCGCTTTCCAGTAATGAGTCCAGACTTAAATCCACTTTTTCACTGCTGGAATCCACTGAAGTCAAACATTTCCCCTGAAGAATGTACCACATATGACTTATTAAATGAAGAAGTAAAGAGGGCGTTGGAGTAAATCTCGTTAGATATCATCAATCATTTGATTGACTCTATGCCCAAAAGGTTAGAAGAAGTAATAAAATAGAAAGGAGACGCTACTAAACATTGAGTTAATATATAGTTAAAATTAATACAAAAAATAGTTTTGAAATAGTTAGTATTTTTTGAAATCAAAGTTGGCTTGGCGACCACAGTATGTTTTTTTAACGGCTAATTTTTTACTAATCCTTCTTTTCTTTATTATTTTCAATCTTTGAAAATATATAAATACATTTTGGCTAATAATTTTATGAAATATGTGAATTAAATATCACCTGTGTGAGTTATTATGATACATTTATTTCATCCAAGCTTATTTTTTATTGTCAAGATACTTCATTCAGATTTTGTAGCTATAAGCAGGTTTAATGACGGTCAACGGAATACTGAAGTCAGGTCCGAGCATTTAAACGTCTTTCGACAAAATTAACGACTTGAAATAATTTGGAAGCCAAATTCAGACTACAAATCCAAATTTGGAATCAGTGTTGATTATGGACGTGCTCATTGAAAACTTTCAACAAGCACGTCAATACCACATCGTAGAAGTTTTGATATTAAATCAACTAGGTGAATTCAATTTGGGGATCATACAAGACATAGAAGACAGACTAAATTTGTTGTTGGTTATAATTGATTGGTTTTAAATGATTATTCAAATATAAATATGAAAACTATTAATATATTTAATATCCACTTCATGAATGACAACTTAAAAACTTGAGAGTCAACTAAATAGTTATGAAAATCTATATATCACTCAAGAAAGATAAAATAATATATTAAATATCATAGAAGAAATAGCATAAACAATATAACGTTTTCAAAAACTACTATAGTCACAATATTATAGTCGCAATACACCAAGCAACTCTCATTAACTAGACTTATTCCAATAAAATATGAATAATATCAAAATCTGCCCGTAAAGTACAACTAACAAAATACAAAGAATCAAAGTGCAACCTATAGTTAAAATCGTGTGTAATTTAAAATTAACTAAAGAAACTAATTCTTAAAATACAGAAACAAATATTGATAAAGAAATACTACATGAAAACAAAATCAATATGGTTAGTTAGCAAAACAGAGAAAAGTGTAGTGCAAAATATTTTAAAGAAATCTATTTTGCTTAAGTCAATACAGCATTGAACCAGATTAATAACTAATAGCTGAATAGAACACCAGAATAAATGATTAATATTATTAACTGTATGGAAGTAAGGTAAAGAAGGTTGCTATGGGATTACTTAGAGAATACTATTACTCCACATAAGCCATATAAAAACTATAGAGATAAATTTACTAAATATTGTAGAGATAGTTAAAGTAAAACAAAAAGGTTAACAAAAGTATAAAGAAACATTAATATTATTATAAATCTTTACAAAATAGCATTGAACTAAACGCTTAACTAAGATTTTGAATAATATACATCGTAATAAGTGGTAGAACAAATAAAAGCACTTGGCCGAGAAGAATAAATAACATTTTGGAATAATTTACATTTACTATAACCAGAAACAACAATAGATGGTTAAAAGTATTATTTTAAGACAAGAGCGCAACAAGTTTTGTTTTCAGATAGAATCAGTTTGAAAGAAAAATTGTACATTAAGTAGTATTGTTAAGACCACTCAGAATAAACTTACATGGATATAGCAACCAATCTTTTAGATGGTTACTTCAGCAAAAGAAATATATTTTATTGGGAAATATACAGATATACTGTTTTATATAAAACATTAAAATATAACAAAAACAAGAATCAAAACTATTCAAATATGTAATCATAGGAACTGTTAAACTCATATACGTAAATATACAAACATGGACTGTCAGAGATATTAAAGATTGATTCTACTGATTTGACCACATCTTAAATTTGTTTTTAAATTAACTCAATGAGCAAAATTGATATTAAATAGTTTTGGAAATATTTGGAATCTGTTGTATAACCAAAGTAAACAATTCATCATTTAAGAATATATTATAATAACACATATTAACGAGTATTACATCCTAATCATTTAACAAATATCGATAAATAGTTAATAGTAAAATAATGTTCATAGATAACTTTAACTAATGCAACTACAATGACAAAACAAATTTATAACCAATATTTTGTTGGTAATCTCATATTTTTATAAGATATTTACAAAATAGTTTTTAAAACTCTTCATAAGTTGCAAAAATAAAATACGTGCAATTAACTAAAAATAATTAATCAAAAATAAATTAACAAAAAGTAAAGAGATTACCTTCACGCAGTTGCATATTAAAAAGGATTACAAATGATACTGGACAAAGATTGTTCCAATTTAACCAATAAATAGATATGTGAATATATTTTGAGATTGAATACAACTGAGAGAAAGGATTTTTGGAAATATATTTTAGAAAAATATAATACTTCTTTTGGAAAAGATTATTTCCGAACAACATTTCAATAAGCATTATATTCTTATACATTGACTGAAGAAGACTAACAACATATTTATAAATACTTATAAGAATGCTCTAACATGACAATTACATAAATTGTTTAACAACTTATGAATGGTTATTTTAAAAACAAAGATGTGTTCTATTGGGATGTGTATTATAAAGTTCGTACCAAGAGTCGTTAAAATAAACTAGATAATAAATAAAATAATATAATTTATTAAAATAATGAATAGTAAACTCAAACTTAAATAAACAAACAACAAACGATTAATATGCGCCAATTAGTATATATAAATAGTTTATAACAAATTACTAAAAAATAATGTTCTAATTTGACTTTAAAATAACTTTGTGAATAGATATTAAGTTTGGATTCAACTTAAAGTAACTAATTTTGGAAAGTAGTATCCAATAACATTAAACCAAAAAAGTCACCTGAAGCTTAGAAAGTATATTTTAACGCTTCTTTTCTTTAAGTAATGTACTCGTATAGTTTAACAAATGAAGACAAAGAATAAATTTACAAATATCTGAGAGAAAACGATAATTTAACATAAACAGAAGCAACATAAAACATTATTAACGAATATTTTAAAGATAAAGATGTATTTTATTATAATGTTTACAAAATAGTTAACAATAAAAAATTTTAACAAAGATGCAGTCAGAAGTGAATTTAGTAATGATATGGTCACTATATATGAACAAACTTTACTCAAACTTACTCAAACTTACTCAAACTCTTAATATTCATAGTTATATTATTTTGTTTCAATTCCAGTGTGTCAATATCATATCTTTATATATCCCACTTACTTAACTTTCATTTATACTTGTTCGGTCTTCTGTACAGGAACTGTAAGTTCACGCGAATGATCATTAGTTTTAGATATACCTATGTACGTTAGGCGCACCTCCGCAGCCAAGGCAACCAACGACTCGGGTACGAGCCTCCAGGGGCGTAACGCGGCTGCTTCGTGCAAGCCGATCTATACGGGAATCCTGCGTCATGCCATCTGCGTTTCTAAAAAAGCAATGGAGCGGTTGCCGCTTTCCAATCCTGAAGGCTCGTTGATGGCATGCCCTTAGCCATACGGGTCCTTGATGATTCCAGCTCAGCACTTTGAACCGGGGGATTTTACCTTCCGCAACCGATTTAGCCGAGCCGCGGATGTTGAGTGCGGTGAGGAACGAGAAGCGCAACCGAATGAACCCATCATCGATCACACTAAACAAAGCTGGTATTTCAGCAATGCCTCTTCAGCTCTAACGTCCGACGTCGAGCCTAATCGTTGTTTATCGCATATTATATACAATAAACAGATCATAATAAAACTGGATTATTTTCATAATACTGAAAAGTTTCAGAGGATGGATTTGACTATTTCTTCCATGTCTGTCATCAGCTATTTATCGATTTATTGATTAACTCTTCATCTCCATAAATCATAACAATTCACAAACTAATCAATACATTCATTATCTTCATTTACATTATTCTTACTAACTACCTTAACTCAATGTTGATTCTAATCTTTGTTATCGTAAATATATTTGTGGAGTAAAATAAAGCTACAATTATTTCAGCTACATTTAATGTAATAAATATTGTTAAGTAATTATTATTTGGTTCATTTGTATATATTCCACTTCAAATGAGTGATAAAAACTTGTTTGCACTAAAAAAGGCAATTGAATAGAACATGGTACTTTTATAGCAAATAATGGGAATATTTTAGCAGATCGATGAACATATTCAGCTTATATAACCAATTAATGATTTGAAAAAAGCAAAATAATGGTCTTAACTTGAAATGACCCAGCTATACCACGGAATTTTATTATTTGGGTGGGACGCTTTCGAGTATCTAGCTACATTTGTATCTCGAGATGTTTCCGCTATAAAATCAAAGATTAAGAAAATTAAAGATGATATTTAGTGTATTTTGATATTTGTGAATTATAACTTCAAGGATAAACCATAAAAGAGCGCCGAGTTCGCAAAGTAGCTTAGTACGCTTAATATCCCTCTTTCACTTGTTCAGTTTTTGGTTAAAGATTTCATTATTTGATTATACTTTATAGAAAGAACATATATAGAAGAGTACGTAATATTTTTTAGTATTATCGAATGAATTTTATTTTGTATATTAATTATTGGGATTTTCTACACCTATTTGTATCTGTATAATATAAGCACTCACTGAAAGTTCTCCTTTTGATTTGAGAGGTAATTAATTCGTGTAACAATATAAACAGATATTAAAATGAATATATTCCAAATTTTCATTTTTTCTACTGAGCTTGGTCTCATATTCAAACCTAAAATGTATTAAATGCGTTTTAAAATATAATACTAATAGTATATAAATTAAAAATTCTTCTATACCTTTGATGCTACTACTGAACCAGTATAAGCGAAAGTTAAGTGAGTGGGATATATAAAATGCGTTTAAATTTTAAACGATTAGAGAATAACAACTAGTTAGAGCTATTTAGGATAAATTATGATGCAATATACCTACCTGATATATAACTCATTTTTCATTAAATCCCGAGTAATCAACCGGTTTAGTGAAAAATATTTGCTCTTTTTCTCCTTTTTCCAGGAGCTAAAACCGGGAATCCGGTCCAGTTTGAAAACTAATCCCGCTTATTCCAGCCTTAGTAAAATGTAATAAAAAGACAAATTTATATTTAAATAATAATATTGAATAATATTTAAATAATTAATTTGAACAGACAGTTCACTGGAGCATTCCGCTCGGTTACTGAATCTGGTTCGTTTGGTTCATGTGGACCTACGTCGGCATCATGAGCGTTTATTGCGTTGAAACGATCGTTGGTTAATAGGTTCTCATAATTCTCTTCTTGTAACTGATGAACGAGCAGCAGAAGATCAAACCGAATACTATAAAGCAAATTGCAACCGCGATTCCAGCTGCCGCTCCAGAAAGGAGTAAGAACGGGTTCAAAGAATCTTGGAACTGATAAAGGAGATTGTTGATGAAAATGTAGTCCTTGGCATTCGTTAAATTGGTCTCGTAGGCGTAATGAGCGAAGTCGAAGTAGCACGCAGGAATAAACATCCTCGTCTACGCTGGTGTGTTCAGACAGAGGGCCGCCCAACAGCTTGCATTTGTTGACTGAGCACCAGAGCAGTCGTTCACGTTGCAAATAGCCTGAACTGGATTAGAGTTGTGGTTAGCGCAGTCGTACACGTGACAGAATGGGAAGGCCTGGAGGTTGTTTGAACCATCATAGCATTGGTGTGGTTGATTCTTGAGTTAGTAGTCGCACCTAATATCGGTTGGAACGAGGGAACAGTACAGATCGGTCCCGTTAGTTGACATTGTAATGTCCTCTGAGAGATCCACGATTGACTGATCACGTACGCACAAGATATCTTGTTACTGATAATTGTAGCCAAGAATGATGAAATCAAGCACATTATCCAACACGAGCACGTTTTTCTCAACTGTATCCGGATCGTAAATGAATAAATTGTTATTCATCAGGAAATAAGCAGCTTATCTGGCCTTTACCATATCCCAACCAACTGCTACACGAGTGATTCCAGTTCCAACGAAACGCTAATACAAGTTGTCAGCAACAGCTAGCTGACCCTTTATGTTATTACCCAAAGCATAAACATCAGCTCCAATATAAATGAAGAGATAATCAAAATTCGTTGAAAGCTCCAAATAATCAATTTTTGTGGCATCAATTGGAGTTATCACAACTGGATCAAAAGTAGGATGGGGAGACGTTTGCGTCTGACCGCATACGAATGTATCGGTTATATCACAAGTTCCTTTCACGAAAATACCTGTTTTTGTCAAAACAAAAATTAATCCCCCATTCGCTAAATCACCACCACTAATAATTTATTTAACGTCAGTTTACGGAATTCCATCAGTAAAATCTACATCATAAATAGTCCAACCCCTAGAATCGATTTTTTCCTTATAAATCACTCCTGTTGTTGAAATGTACCAAAGCTACTACAGTGGTGGGCCCTCGAAATGCTTTTTTGAATTAGGAAGAAGAATGAAGTTTATTATTTGAATCTTACTTATATCACTGCCCGGCTCAATAATGAGTGTGTTCTCCCTCCTCATCAATACACTCATTAACTCTATTTACTATTGATTTGTAAAGTGCTTCAATCACATCAAGGCCTGGTTGAGCCTTGGATAGCTGTGCTACAATAATTAACGTATATAACTCTGTATATACTTCAATAATAAGTTTCAACTTTACCTAACGTTGTATAATTTAACAATCAAGAAAATTGATTTCTCATTATGAAATGGAAGTGGAAGATCATAAGTAAAATAACTGTTGTTTTAGAGTAGCATCAATATATTATTTAATGCTGGGCCCGACTAACCCACTTGATTCCATTCTTCAAGAAACAAAAATGCATTCATTATTTGAATATTGAGAATGAAAGCGACTGTAACTACCTGAATTATAATTCTAATTAAGCGAAGTACCAATACTTCATCTTGAGCTCCCGGTTGAGATTGAAAGAAAAAGTCCTCCATTGTTTTTCGTGATTAAGAAATACCTAAAATCGTTCAGATTGACCCAGTTGAAGATGAACACCGAGGTCCTCTGCAGGTCCAGTGCTTGCGCTACTAGTTATAAATTACATATTGCGTCCGTATACCAATCATTGGATCCTCTTATTCTTTTCTCCAATCAGGCTTAACTACCATATATTTTCGAGATAAAATCTTTCATAAATTAGTTTTGTTGACTAAAACGTAGAAATTACACAGGGACATCTTAAACAAGTGATATAACTAGTTCAGATTGGTACAATATTTTATGAATTCATCCGTTGGACCCAGAAATGAAGAGAATACAAACGCTTCAGAACTGCCTAAGTTTGTTAAGTGAATTAGTTGACCTTCCCTAAACATCTTCTACCGCGTTTATTTTTGTCATTGCCGTCCTTTTATTGCATGTGGTAATTTCTATTTTTCCTTTTTGGAATATTAAATACCGACTTTGAATAGTCGATTATGGTCTAATACGATCGAAATCATATTTTTGGCCCTCTTGTGTTAATGAGTAGTTCATGAATAATCTCCAACTTGAGATTATTTATTGGAATTTGTCATCCGCATTAGAAGTGGCAAAATATTTTAATATATAATTACTCACATAGTAAACAAGAAAAAGCAATTCCACCTCCCATAACTGTATGGATTAGTACCATCATCGTAGCAAAACAGCTGCTTCGCATTTGCTACATTTTTACTAACAAATTCGTACTGCATTTTATTTCCAAACAAAGTTCTTTTTGCCCCTTTAGCCCAAATACTTCCATCTTTGGCTATTTGATATACTACGTTATCGCACGTGATAACATCAAGTAAATTGGTATCATTGGATATCTAAGATATCATTGTTCCATATGGTGAATCGAAACGATACGAGTACGCTTTTTGCAAAGTTAAAACCGCAAACATGTATGTGGAGTGATTAACCTATATTAATAATTATCCCATTTAGGATTTTAAAGTCATTATCAATATTTAAGAAATTTGATATCGAGTTATTAAATATATACTACATTACCTCGAATACAGACACCCACTCATATTACTTACAGACTAACTTAGTTGAATGATTTTTGATTAGGTTAAGTGAGTCTTACTTTATTAGAAGCTTTGAGAATTATTATTTTTATATTCATACATTTACAAATATCACTCAACGATCAAAATCTTCTTTTATATTCCACTTTCAAACTCTAAACAACACGTCCTCAGCGCAGTCTTCAATTGCGTCGATTTCGATGAGTTTTTTCTTCGTGAACTCGTCCACGAATTAGCTGGTCATCTTTTTCAAGAGTATTACCTCCGCTCCACAGTCTGTTACTTCCACTCCCTAGTTAAGAAAGTAGCTGCATGCGAATCGTAAATCTGGGGGGAGGAACGCGAAATTTTTAACCAAGTGGTCGAAAACGGCCGTTTGTTTTTGTTAAAGTGCCGATTGAAACGGATTCACTTTCGAACCCGTTTTGTTCTGAATCTCTTCGATAACGAATCCGTGCTCCACGAAATGGACAGTCGATTTGGTAGCGCAGGCGAAGAACACATCCAAAACGGATATATTATTGGAATTTGATTTGTGGTACTACGCAGATTTAGACTGCACAAAATTTAACACCAATTAAATCACGTGCGGAAGATTCGAAATGAACGATAAGTGCACAATGTTCGAATTGACGTGCAACAAAAAATTGTTATGGAATAACTCGGCGCTTGTGCACAAACGCGCCTCACGGGGCAATAAAAGTTTAATAATTTACACATTCCCACGCAGAATCGCATAATGCAAAGCTGTAAAGCCAGCCATGCGCGGGTACTTAGTTACTGTATCGTACAAACCACACATCGGACCAGATAAATTCTACTCAATGTACTAAACATTGTTGTTCAGAGCAGAATTGAACCAGAGGTCGTAAGTCTCACATCTGCAGCATTTTAACATTGGAGTGAATAATTATATACTTAATAGAATAAAATACAATAAAATGGGAACCCATACAATTTAATGTTATACACATATTACAATAATTTGAGATTTACACGCAGCGTATGTCGCTAATTGATAACAATACCTTATATTTTAACATAAATGCATTCGCATCACTCTGAAATGAAGCAATCTCATAACAAATCAAATTTTCACAAATATTTTGTTGTATTATGAATCTTAGATAAGATTATAATCGTGGAATATGTTATTATGTAATGAGTAGTATCATTTTGTTTTTCTAAACTTTCTTAAACTTTCTTTTTATTTTGAGTATATTGAATAGATGATCACATGAATAAATGTAAATTAAATTAATAGTTTAATTTCTGATCTAATAACTATTTTCCACCAAAATATATCCATTACTCGCAAAGTTTATACATGTATCACAAACAATATATTATTAATATTTACAGAAAGTTATCCATGAGTTGACAGCGCAGTAAAGAAAGCTAAAATCTCGAAGTGCTTAGAACCGATACAAGAAGTAATGAACAAAGTAGCGAAAAGAAAGAAACAAGTTAATTTGTGAACAGTAAGTGAAAAAATATTTATTTAAATAAATTAGAATGCGTATCATTCGCGTTTTACAATCTTGCATAACATCATTATATATTTTCTCATCAAAAGTAAATGTCTTGTAATATCTGTAACAAGACATGTGAGCACGTGTCTCCAACTATTTCAAAATGCGTCTCATCTTCGAATAACAAATATACTACAAAAACGCTTATTTTGGTTTTCACATTCATGGCTATAATTCCATTTCTTATAGAGTTCATTGTTAATTTTATTGTTCCTAAAAACATGAAATTTAGCTTTGGAAGACGAGGGGCAATAAAGTTTGAGAACAAATACAAACTCAAATTGAGAGAAAAAGCAAAAATAGTTATTATGGAGTGATTTATTATCATTAAATGTAAATCAAAAAATCACTGACTATCATTAATAAGTGTTTAAAACAAATATGCAGCTAGCTTAGATAATAATAGTAAATTTTCATATGCATTTTGTTATTGTAACGATACTCTTTATTTTCTATTCTAGATTTACAATTTAATCATAGCTTATCCTGACTTAATTTTTCTGCGTGTGATTATTACAT
This sequence comes from Hexamita inflata, assembly GCA_963988835.1. Taxonomy (NCBI): domain Eukaryota; phylum Fornicata; order Diplomonadida; family Hexamitidae; genus Hexamita; species Hexamita inflata. The sequence continues at coordinate 52,693 of CAXDID010000396.1, read as the reverse complement.
TATTAATATCTTTTGCCATGTTGGCTTGATTTAACTCTAGACGCGAGGGTTGTCTTTAATCCCAGGATTCACAAGAAATAGTATTGAGATTCTAAATGTGTTGCAAATCTAAAATTTTATTATATTATACTTTTAGTTATTTTAATTTCTTAAGTTCTTTAAGTGGTTCTATATACACAATTTAGTTTTCGTCAAGATGAAGTTCAGTTAAATTTATTAGAGAGCTCAGTGCATATACATCTTTAATGCTACAATTCCATAAGACTAATTTTGTAAGTTTAGTTAAATATTATATAGGAGTTAAATCAATATTCGTGTTTAGGGAAAGATAAAGAACAGATAAATCTATTAAATAGCGTAATGAACAGATATTTTTTAAGCCACAGAAGCTTAAACGCAAACATTTTAATTAAGTCAACGGTTGAAGACCATTTAAATCTATGTTTAAATTACTTGCATTGCGAATTCATATAACCACATTAATATATTTAGTTTAACTTTAGCAGACAGAGTGACACGGTTTATAGGGGTTATCTTTTAATATCTTCTGGTTCCTTACATAACTAAATATATCTAAATTATTTTATATTATTAGATGTAAGATGCCCATTTATTGTTAAAATCCCAAATATAATACAAAAGTTCGCCCTTAATCACACTCGTTACCACCACTATTACATTTTTTGATCTTTATGGAATTAAATGGAATTCCAGTAATTTTTATTACGACAATTACTCATATATAAGTAAAAGCGTTATTTGAACACGTAAAGAGTTCCACTCCATAAGTACTTACAGATGATGATCCAAGAGCAAATACAATTTTAGTGTAGAACAATTTAGGAAATAAACGACTTCCAAACGCTCGTGAACAACTTACCGTCCGTTCACGGTGTAAACTTCAACGTTGAAATAGAAAGAGCAAAATACGAATGTTAAAACCAGCAGTTCGAGCGCTTCTCCCTCCCCAGCGTCCCCCAGTTTTACGACGGAGGGTTCAACTAATTCGATAGCTGCCCAGTGCATAATCAAAATTTGGGCCAGGAAGTTTACGCCCAAGAAAGAGACAGCGGTGTGTTCTCAAGACCACAATACGGGTCTTGTTTCAACCAAGCCCTCTGGAAGTGACTTCAAAACAAATACTTTATTTATATTTTTGCTAATATTTATAATTGTGTAGTGCGAATCATGTAATCATGCAAGAAGGAAGTAATATTATAATGTCTTTGAAAGGTTATGATTATTATTGGAATACAAATACAAACTCATTTCAGTGCTTAGTACGCACAATCGATTTTGCACTAAAGATACGGACTGATAAAATTTTACTCTCTAATTTGCTTGTAGTGTTGGTCTAAATCTGTTTTATCTGTTACGTTAAGAATTTGCTTGGCTCTTTCCTGGCTCATTTTCTTAATTACAATTCCGTTATCAATCAAGAATTCAACTGGATTTACAAACTAACTTTTTTAACGAAGGGCGGTTTCGTAAATTTATTTGGTCATATTTTATAAATTTTAAATGAATTAGAACCCAGCTTCCTGGACTCCAAGCATCGTTGATTGTAGAAGATTCATAATTAAAGTGGAGTTGATCCATTTCCTGTATATGACTATTATTTTGGAATTATTTATTTTAATCATTTTCCACACCCATTCTTTTGAAGAAACGGCAAACAATTGGTTGAAGCGTCATTATGTCGAGATACTAATATAGTTTGTTTCTAGTACTGATAGAATATGAGTGGTGGCACATATATTGTCATACATACAATCCACTATCGAACATTTCTCAAAACTATTATTTGTTTTCATATTTCACTCAGTTAATCTACTATTTTATTATCGCACAATCTATATATCCATTAACATGAATATTGTTATTCGACTTATAAATTTTTAGTACTTTATGTTTCATGTAACTATCTAGACCTACAATATAGTATATTCAACAAGTATATGATATATTAAATACATCTTCTTATACATCATCTCATTAAACCTTCTTTTTGATCTCAATAACAGCTCTAACGACCGCGCAAATCCCAACTGCAAGTATTCCGGCTCCGATAACGCTCTTCATGAGCGCGGCTGCTATTTAAGCGCCCAGTGCCTCGCTCTTTACCATTTCGCTCCCGTCTCCGTTCTTAGCCACTGGTAGCAAACTCAAGATGCCAATTCCGAGGTTTATCTCGGCCAACAACACGAAAATGCTTATAATTCTGCTCAACCCTTATAAACGCTCAACTGCACCGTCAAACACAAGTAGCTCGGCCAGCTCGTCAAAATCCGTTTCAACCGTTTACAACTTCCCGTTCACAACCACTTGCAAGTAAAAACGGACCTTCCCTTCAATTTACTCGGGCAGAACGCACAACCGTTCGTTATCCGACCCAGCGCAAAACTGCTACGAGTGCGATAAATCAAGCTGAGAATTTACCGTTAGGCGAACGGGCTGCAACACGTTCACCAACTACCCGTTCAAATAACGCTGCGTTTGCAAATAATGGGGCCCGTTCTTATCAAACTCGAACGAAGCAAAGGGCAGCTACAAAGCGCCAAAGGACTGTTTTGAACGCGAAACCGCTACAGGAGCCTCTATTTGCGAATCAGTGTCGAATATGAAGGGAGTGGAGTAGAACTTCTAACGATGCGCACTAATCAGATTCTTAAACTGCTCAGCGGACGTTACACGCTCACCAGCAAACTCGGTTATCTACTAATATGCACGGAACGAAGCAGAATCGGCAGTAAGAGTTACACCAGGAGTCTTCTACGCAGATAATGAACCATACACTATCCAAGACACAGCAATAGACAATACAGCTAAAATAAAATTGAAGAAGAAGCCAGCAGAGGCAATCAGTTTCCGCTCACGCTTACCAGCACCAAGCTTAACGAAAAATTATGGAATTAACAAACGCACACCAAAACCTATACCAAGAATCTCCTAATTCAGCAAGCTCGCAGCACACAAATGACCCAGCTCGTGGAACGCAGCTGAGAAAATGAACGCAATCACCGTCCAAAATGTTAACTTCGGAAGAGTAAAGGACAAGGGAAGCTCGGATTTAGGCACCACTAAATTGTAAGCAGTAAACCCAAGGAAAACTGGCAGACAAATCAAGAAAATTAAACCCAACCCGTACGAAACCGAAAAAATAACTTTTCCAGGGCGCACGCTGTTATGCGCAGGTAAATACTAAAATTTGAATAACTTCTAAAAACCTAATATATCCAGATGCACGCCTCGCTTTTCCAAATTTTACCAAAAATCTAGACCAGACTTCCGCAAAGAAACAAATGTCAACGAATATATCGTTTATACGACTGCTAGCGATGTTATTACAACCCAATTCACCATATTATATGTGAAGTGGAAATTGACGAATATTGATGTAACAAAAAATAATGTAAATCGCGAATGCGAGATTAAACCAAAATATTAATTTGAAAAATGTCGTCATCATTTTTTTAGGATTATTAATTCAATAAAAAATGAAACAAAAAACTCGGTATTGATTTCAAGACTGTGCGGTTCAGTTTTATTCACAATAATATATAGTATAAAATAATCACTAATACGTCATTGCACGAACTTCTTTACAAACTGACTAAACTTAGAGCCATGTATTTCTCTTCGCATTTCACTAAGAACGTCAAACGCTTGACGAATCATAACTTCAATTTCGACTTCTTAAAACACTGTAGGTTATTATAAAGAAAACATAATCTACTCATCGCCACCTTTATTAACTGTATACTCAACGACTACAATACAAAATGCTAGCATATAATCAATCCACGATTCTCTTTTATAGTCTAGTAAGTTTTAACCAGGCTCTTCATCCTCAATGGGAACATACGCATCTATAATTGCTTTTCTTGATTAGTAGAAATAATCATTTGGATTAACTTAAATGGAATGAATTTGATCTTTAGCTATTTTTACTTCTTCTTAAAGCTTTAATGAATATCCAAATGTTTGAAGTAGCTATTTTTCTCTTAAAAATAATTAACAAATCAACACGTCCCATAATCTTTCTAAATTAGGTCCATCTAGAAGTTAAACGAACATACTGGTGATCCATGAAACAGCAAACATAGCCGTGCTAATATTTTGTTTTACAAATAATTTATATGTTTTTGGTCTTAGCTTTGAAATGAAATAATCCAATCTTTTCGTACTAGCTATAAGTCCATGATTGCTTGCGTCGTCAGCTAAATCGAATAAGCTTCTCATTGTTGTCATCATGCGTTAGAAACACCAAAAACAATCGGCTTCAACAAGAAAAGGGTTTTAGTTTTAATCATTTCGTCTTAAAGTCATGAATAGTTGTGAAACTAATTCATTTTACCCTTGCGTATATCTTTCAACATTTAAATTAGAATAAATAAATAATATTCTGAATAATGCTGATAAATTTTACGATTTAAGAACTTATGGAATAAGTCCATTGTAATCACCTTCTAACAACGCTTATTCTTCATTGATTTCTCTGTAAAAATTCATATTTTGTTAAGTTCTAAGAAGATCTTTAACTATTTAAATAGAGTGCTGTCTCATTTTGGTAATATTAGCCGATAAATTTTCAGTATCTGATAATGGATCAACGAGAAAGCATTACACATAGTTTCTATATGTTTTGCGCATTCCAGCTAATTCGTCTTCTCTTTATTTTTTGAATGGAGAAAGATATGATAAAGCGTATTTCCACATATCACCACGGGTTCTAGATTCATCTGGAACCCCATTAATAAGAGTGTTTTAAACAAATACTGGTTACATAAAATCAGCTTCTAATCCTTATTTAATTTGAATAGATCGTAGCTTATAAACAGGTATTGATGGGTCTTATATGGGTTCATATGGACGAAGATCCTTATTAATTTATATTGAAGCTAATTTTACGGTCGGAACATTGAATTCAAAGTCATGGATAAGTGGTCTCATATCAAATGAAGTGTAACTATTGATTAGTATATTTTAGTAATATCATACAAGCCCGATTCATTTTCTTATAGTGTTATAATAAGCGTATATGTAGCTAAAACTGAAATATTATGCTGAAACATCATATAACACGGATTAAAATAATTGTTCATTCAACGCCAAGAGTTTTCTAGTCCCAGTAGTACAGCGGGTTCTTTTTCTTCAACTTGCACATTTCTTGGTAGTCTTTTTGCTGTCCCATCCATCCGAAGTCTTAGAGATACTCTTTGGTGCATTTGGATAGATCATCTGATTTCCCGCTGAAGTACAACCAGTCGTTGCTTGTGTATGGAAGGTATTCCACTCCAAGTGCTTCAGCGAGTCTCTTTCCGGCTTGGTCTGGTGTTTCGTTTTCGATCACATCTAGATATTTGTAGGTGGTGATGCTAAATAAGTTACATGCTAAATCATAAATGTGCTTGAAACCCTTTTCGCACAGCCACTCACTTGGAAGAGCAGTGTGATATGTAATAGCAACTGGTTGAACTAACTAATCAAGTTTGAATGCGCCTGGCTTGAATCTGATAACACAGTGCTGAGCAGTCACAGTTCCCTCTGGGAATATTTGAATTATATCATTCTTGCTTCTTTGCTTCATCTGTTCGTGGAGGTGAGTGTTGGATGTTTTTTGATTCACGAGGAATGAACGGGAAGCGCGAAGAACTTTACCAATGCCGTATGCGTCAATCATGTCATCACGGGCAAGGTAAACTGGTTGGTGGAAGATTCCGTGGATGGCAACATCGTCCATGTTTTAGTGGTTGGAGATAAGAACATGAGCGTCCTTGTTGAATTTCTTCTTGTCAACGCGTACAAGGAACATGCGCTGCACGTGAATGATGAGTCTCCACTGTAGAACGATGACTGCATTTGCGAACGCCTTCCTGAAGCCAGTAAACGGTGTCTCGTGATCACTGACTGTTTTCTCCACTAGTGATAAGAATAAACCACAAATGAAGTAAAACAGCGCAACCGCTATCATCGTTACCGGAGCAACTACCACACCGAGAACGATCGATAAAAAACGCATTGGAGAGTTAATAATATCGAATTTTGGAGGGAGATGCAAGAACGGATGAACGGCCTTGTACTTGTATGGAAACTCTGGAGCCATTTAATTGTGGAGTGGAGAATGGCTTATAATTGGCATTTATGATTAAAAGGATGTTTAATAAAAAAATGATTGAATATGTGTGAAAGTAGAATGTACATTTCATGTAGTGTAATGATACTGTTTTATAAATATTATAATATATTGTAGGCTAACATATAAATAGTTAGAAATGGTCTATTTACTGCTTAATATACTTAAAACCTACTAATCTTATACCAATTATTCTAATTTGATCTTCATACTCATCTCGTCATATTATTTTGACATTATCAACTTCTTCATCAGAAATTCCTCTTCTTTTCTATTCTGTAGTGATAATTTGATACAACAACTTAGGATCTATTCTCTCCCAAAAAGATTCAATAGCCCGAATTTCAATGATATCAAGTGGCTTAGGTGTATCTTGTGGACACATCTATAATAATGGATCTATCAGACAATGCCTTTAAAATGAAAATTTAGCAACAAAGAGCTCAGAAAGTAATTATTTTTGATTAATAGTGTGTGCATAACTTGGATCTTTGACCATTTTCTCAAAATCATTATTATATTTTTATTGTCTGTATTTAAGTTATACAAACTGACTTTGAAGCTGTTTAACAGAAAACTAGCTCATAAAATTGTTTTAAATAAAACTAAAATCTTGGTTATACGTAATTGACAGCCGCCACAAAGACATTATTTCTTCCTTCGTCCATTAGTGGTTTTTTCTTATGAATGCGTTCAAATTCTTTTTGAGAATATTAGCGTAATAAGATTTACATGTATTTTCAGTTCGGTTTGGGAAGTGCTTTGCGATTTCTGACCAGTTTATTTGCTTTGGCTTGCCATGTTCACTATTTCTATTTTATTCTGTAAGTTAAGTTAGCAATGTGATTTCTTCTTCACTCCATTACTACTTCGATCTCTTCATTAAAGTGGTAAATATTTTAACGTAAATATTTTTATAACATGATGATATTAAACATCTAATTAAATATAATTCATTCTTCATTTTTAAAGTTAAATTTAGAATTATCAGTTTGAAAACCCTTTTTCACATATAATTTTACAACACTAAAAGAAGAATATAATGAAAGTGTATTACAAATCAATTCGTTTTAGTTTTTTATGTTGAATTGCAATGAACTAAACGAAATACATCTTTCATTAATTTTTCACTCACTCATGTTCAAAATCTTTAATTTTTATTTTACAAACAGCTCAAATTATTTTAACGTTTTGAATTTCTTCATCGTTTATTCCTCTTCGTTTTTATTCTTTGATAATTACTTCATACAGATGTTTTGGATCAATATGTGCCCAGAATTATTCGGTCGCTCTAATTTCAATTGAATCAATTGATTCGTTGGTTTTGGGGCACCTTCTTAAAGTAATAATTTTGTGCTAATATTTTGTGCGTACTTCATGTTTTTGAGCATTTCTTCAAAATCTTTCAAGTATTTCCCGTGTCTGTATTTTAATTAAACAAATTAACTTTACAGCTGCTTGACCGAGAACTGGTTCATGAAGTTCTATTATATAAACTGAAAATCTGAATTATACGTAACTGTATAGCTCCACAATCTTAGTATTTCGTCCTTAGTCCATTGGTGATTTTTTCTTATGAATGCATTTAAATTTTTCTTGAGAATATTTGAATAGTATGATTTTATTGTGTTTTCTGTTCGGTTTGGGAAGTTTTTTGCGATTTCTGACCAGTTTATTTGCTTAGCTTACTCAGTTCTATTATTTTTAGTTAAATCTGTGAGTAATTATATTTCCTATTCAGTCCATTGTTATTTAGTCCTCTTCATTAAAGTGGATTTATGTAATTATTCTCGTATTAGATAATTTTTTATTAAAATAGCAAAAATCCAAAGATTTGTTTTCTACATTACCTCACTCTCAAGGGGGTAGCCTTTTCGCTTATAAGGGAGTTTTGCATGACGGAACTCCTTTATAAGTGAGTTGACCTACTCCCTTATAAGCTAAATAGCACACAATTGCAAGCAAGGTAATGTAGTATTTGATATTTGAAGAATATTTTCGAAAAAGGTGTCTGTAATTGAAATGGAAAAAAATTATTGACACCCCGGCATTTTTGAAAACTGCTAGGGTGTATTCGAACAAGAGTATGTAGTTAAGTGAGTGAATAATGCCTATAATATTATTATATTAATCGTTCAATTAAAAAAAGCATCATTTCATAACCTCATTCTCAAATTTCAGTGCAATCCACAGCCAAGCTCCGCCAAACCGACATGAAATAATTCTCTGTATAAATTTAAATTAAAAATCCGTTCAGTCAATTTCTTGATCGGCGTGAATTTGTTTCAGATCCGAAAGTTTTTGATTTTGTTTCTTCCCGTTTCTGGTTTTCCAAATTGGAACTGCGAAAAACAACACTCCGCAGTAAATAAGGGTCACACCGAGGTTCGCACCCAAGACCGCGCACATGATGGTGATCGTTTATTATGTAACTCTCGCGTCAATCCGCTGAACGTAGTCCGAGGTCACTATCGAGTCCTTTATCACGTTGTTCACGTAGAAATCAAGCTGGAGGGCCGGGTTGTTGTCAATATCCACGTTTTTAAAAATTATGCTCATGTTATTTTGCTGGTACACTATTTACTACGAACCAAGTAATAGACCAGTGTTTTTGTTCAGAATTTTAACCGTCACCTCTTCCCTGTAGCTTAGGGCGCAATATTTCGCAGCTTTGTCAACGTAAATGGTCAAGGTGAGCTAACTACCAGTGTAGTCGCCCAAACTATCGCTGAAACAGGAATCGGTGACCAATTGAATCTGAACACTCATGTTTGAAAAGAAAACGGCGTTGCTGTAGAAGAAATAGTCCAAAACAGCGGTCACCTGGTCCACAGTGAGCCCGTCCAAATATTTGAGCGTGTTCTGGCAATCGGTGATTATCAACTCATCACAAGTGAACCACGTCACCCCAGCGGTGAAGGTAAAAGGCTTGTTAATTTAAGTTTACACCGTTACAATGTTTTTGGTGCTGTTCGTAATGTAAAAGGTAACGCGGAGAGAAACCTTGTTCTAGTTGTTTGAGTTTAAGAAAGTGTTAGAAGCAGCAGCTGAAGGACCAAGCTGCGTTGTGATCAGAATACCGTTACTCTGTATCTACAGCCCAGAATCGGTATAAGCGTTAGTAATACCCATGAAATTGTAAATCTTAGAACGAGTCTCCACAGACTTCTTTATCAGAGCGCCCAAAGGATCCGGTTAAATCGTGAAATCCAAATTCAGCTAAAAGTCTATGAAGCCCTTTGCCAAAAATAAAGCCGAAATACCATCTTGGGCTGCCTTCAAACGCACTGGAGTATCTGAATCTGGGATAAAGGCTGCTGATAATACGGAAAGAACCAACGACTCATGTTTTGATTTTGTTGAATCATCATACGTTATATATGCACGCCCAGTTGATACGCTATTCATAGAACCCGCTGTAGATAAAATTGATACGCAAGCATGCGTCGCATACAAATTAAACACAACATAATTTTGGTATAATTCAACAGAATTTCTTGTCTTGTCGAAGCAATCTCCATCGTTACCTCTTGAAACCTGCAACGAACCGGCTGGAACTTCAGTGAACCTGTTTTTCGACTCAACAATAATTTTACCTGTTGAAATTTTGTATAAATCTGAGCAAATTGCATTTTTGCACTCAATTTCTATGAGCTGTGGCGATTAATAGTCAAAATCTGTTAAAAATGCATGTGGAACATATGAACCAAAACCATCCAACAACAATGTTACTTTAATTCCGTGCGGAATTATGCATTCGGGAAGCAAGTTTGACGTGAGTTAAACATAAATTAAATTTGTGTCCACGTACGCATTTATATTTGCGTTTGAATCAAAGCAATTGTATAACTATTGCTTCTCAGATGTAAGGAGCTCGCACAAAACGACAACCAGCATTGGAGTGTTTAATAGTATTTACAATATAACAAAAATCAAGTTAAATAAAATGAAGTATTCGTTTAATAATTAATTCAAACAAATACTGTGTGTTGACGAATTGATACATAAAAATCACTCTTTATTATGGCTAAAAGTGTTATGATTTATATTGCACTGTGGGCAATAGAATTTTTAACTTTCAATAGCTAATTTCTTTACTTCTTCAATGTTTACTTTTGGTATCATGCCAACTGCTCTTTCTTCATATGCGTCAAACAAAGATTATAGCGCTATTATAATTGGACCAAGACCGACAGCTGGGCTCCATGTTTCTGGGTGATATGCTGTGAAAGAAAAACATAAATTTTTGTTTAACTCAAATCTTCCAGATGGAGTGAGCATTTGCACGTTTGGTGCTCTATATGGATACTCCTTTGGAAGAAGTACCTTTCCGTGATACCAACCACCTTCATATTCGGTGCTTAATGGTCCTCGTACTGAAAAATGGATTTCTAAAAGATTGTTTTGATCTGGTATATAGATTTTATAATTTACATCGTTCATGGTCTGAACCATTTTAAGTTATCTCATGATAATCTTTGGATTTTCAGGGGCTTCACTCATCAGGTAAATTAATTGAAGTGGATAAATTACTTTAACCAAGAATACTTATATACGTATGTTTCGGGTATAATAATGAATAATGGTAATTCCAATCAACTTAATCTCTAAATATTCTTTAACCTTTCATTCTTTATTCCCGAAACTAAAATATCAATAGCTGCTCTCTATTGTTATCTGTTTAAGTATTTATGTAAGTTAAACAACATGATAAATAAGTATATACAAATAGTTAAGTTTGGAAATAGAAAGCATTCAATTCTTGATTGATAACGGAATTGTAATTAAGAAAATGAGCCAGGAAAGAGCTAAGCAGATTCTTAACGTAACAGATTAAACAGATCTAGACCAACACTACAAGCAAATTAGAGAGTAAAATTTTATCAGTCTGTATCTTTAGTGCAAAATCGATTGTGCGTACTAAGCACTGAAATGAGTTTGTATTTGTATTCCAATAATAGTCATAACCTTTCAAAGGAATAATATTATTACTTCCTTCTTTCATGATAACATGATTCGCATAATTACATAATAATAAATATTAAAATAAATAATAATAAAGTATTTGTTTTGAAGTCACTTCCAGAGGGCTTGGTTGAAACAAGACCCGTATTGGGGTCTTGAGAACACACCGCTGTCTCTTTCTTGGGCGTAAACTTCCTGGCCCAAATTTTGATTATGCACTGGGCAGCTATCGAATTAGTTGAACCCTCCGTCGTAAAACTGGGGGACGCTGGGGAGGGAGAAGCGCTCGAACTGCTGGTTTTAACATTCGTATTTTGCTCTTTCTATTTCTACGTTGAAGTTAACACCGTGAACTGACGGTAAATTGTTCACGAGCGTTTGGAAGTCGTTTATTTCCTAAATTGTTCTACACTAAAATTGTATTTGCTCTTGGATCATCATCTGTAAGTACTTATGGAGTGGAAAATTATTGATATAAATTATTTGTTCATTAAATTGGTTTGATAGTTTAACTCTTAATGAATTGTGTATAACTGTAAAGATCAAATTATAGTGGGGTAACGAGTATGAAAATAGATTTATGATATTTTAATGGTAAAATATAGTTATTAATAGCGGCTTAACAATTAATAGATCAAGTTGGGACAAGAAACATAATTTGCTGATATTTGATTGTAGAATTAATAAACCCCATCACTATTTAATTACTAGATATATAATGGAAAGTTTGAGAAACTAGATATAATTCTAAATATCTTGACAGAACATAATTTAAAATTAGCGATATAATCTGCAAAATGAAATCGGTCTTTTAAATATCAGGGTTATTAAATAATTGATTATTATGTCATTCCAATATGGCTAATATCCAAATATTAACGGCTGAGCATGAATAATCAAATAAGTTTGCTTATTCTATTTAACTCATTAGAATTTGTAAAAGCATTTCCTGCATACTGCTGCGTATCCTTTATCACCAAATTTAGCAAACTCTTCACTTTTTATAGTGAAAGGAGCAGTTTCTGCACAGAATTAGCATACAGCTGTTAGCTTATACACATCGTCTGCTAAACTTATTAATTTACTAACGTTTGCAAATGGAGTCCTCGAAGTATCACCGTCCAGTGCCGCAACAATTACTGTAAAACCCTCAGAAGCCCATCGCTCACAAAACTCAACCAAATCTGGATAAAACTAACCTTCATCAATCGCAATTACACGTGTTTATTCTGTTATATAAAATTATGCGTCGGACAAAGATAAAGCTGGAACCGAAAACTCACTCTCAAAGTCATGAGTTTATAAGATGCGGTCATCCTCAGCATAAGTTATTGCTAGGACCTGTTGACGCGCCTATTTGTGCAACCGAATTAAGCGCAGTAATTCAGTAGTTTTCCCTGCAAACATGGGACCCAGAATCAATTTTATCATCACTAAAAATTAAAGTGGTTTTAGTGTTTACTTTTTTCTTTAATTGTATATTAAATTGAAAGGAGAATGATTAAAATGTATGTAATGACACGCTTTTCATTTTTGAAACGACTTAAGCATATCTTATGTTATCAGTATTAGTATCAATAATATAAACAATTCAGTTACGTTATATATAGATATACATAGATAACTGTATTTATATATTTCTTTTTGTACACTGAAAATTATTAGCTAATTTAGTTTAAAGGAATTGGCTCTTTCTCACAATAAATTAGATATAGCTCCACTTGAGACTTTGATTTAACTCACAAAACTTGAACTAAGCTCATGTAGCATAAAGAATATAGACGCTTTGAGGAGCAGAGTACGACAGAATGTTTGAAGTGAAATTATATATTTTAATATGCGGAAATTATTATATACCAACATAGTAGATTAATTGAAGTAAATCAATATTAATCCATTGTATGATTTCCACTTCATAACTTATAGAAATCAAAAATGTAATAAGTTATTACTAATAGATAATAAAATAAACCAGAAATTATTGTTTGGGCAATCACAAACATTGAAAAAGGTCCACTTTAGCATAATTTAATAATATTTTCTAATGAATGATGAATAATTATAGACTAACTGTTCTGATAATTCAATTGATTTCAACTTTAAACGCCTAGGAATATCACTAAATTATTTAAATTGTTTAAAATCTCCAAAGAATTCTTATTATATTTCCTACTAATTAATTCATGTAGAAGTTGATTGTTGAATTACAAATTAAATCAGCGGGAGCTCTGGGTATTTTTTGAAATGAAGTTATATTGTTATATAAATACAAAAATCTAAATAACGTTCAAAACTGCAAAATAATTGTTAAACGATACAACAAATACTATAATAATATAATAAAAAATAAGGTAAGTACAATCATAAACTTTAATAAGTTATATATTCCTAGCTTGATAATATAAATACGTCATTTGAACCATTTTTAGTCTTTCTATAACATTCTAAAATGATGAAAATTTTACTAAATCTTTCATATTTAAAGAAGATTATTGTTCGAAAATTACTGAAAATACACAGTATGCATCCCTATATATTATAAAGAACAAATTTATTTTTAAAGTTATATAAGTATCCACTTCAATGACTAATGAGTATAATATATGCTTATGCACCAATAATAAATATAAATGAAATAAATCTTATTATTTGAGTGTCAATAATAAAAGTAATAAAATATAGAAACAAAAACTTAAAAATAATAATTATGCTGAAATCTAATGAAATCCAATATGTTGGGAAATGAAAGGCTTAAAGCACTTTTAGTAAAAGTTGAGAATATTTTACTTAGTATTAGGCTTCAAACAATAATATATTAATTATTTAGTATTGCTCAAGAAAAATTAGACAAAGTTGAATTTTATGCTCTACAATAAAACAAAATTATTTTTATGATTTTGAAATATTTGGAGGGAACATATGTCTTGCATGTTCTATAACAAAAATCATTAAATTCCAACGCTGGGGCTGATTGTAATTTAAGAACAATTTACATAAAAATTAAATAATATATATTTTTTATAGTAATTCTCTAACAGCAATATAAGTTATAAAATCACTGTCATGTTAATAAATCATTCTTATCTTAACACAGCACCATGTGTGATCTGATAGGAAGCATTTACATGAAGCATCTATTTAACATTTTTCAAAATTTTTAATGAAAATTAGGTGTTAGTATTTCGCAGAAATCTACTGGTATATAGAACAAAATAAAATGATATTTAGTTTTCATGTCCACTCCCAAACCGTGTGTCGAACTCTGCTCTTTGAGGTATATGAACAACCTCACAGAGCTAAATCTTTCAGGTAATTTAAACATAGATATAAATGGTCTTCAACCGTTGACTTAATTAAAATATTTAGATTTAAGCTAATGTAGCTTAAAAACATATCTTCATTACGTTATTTAAAAGATTTATATGTTCTTTATCTTTCCCTAAACACGAATATTGATTTAACTCCTTTATAATATTTAATTAAACTTACAAAATTAGTCTTATGGAATTGTAGCATTAAAGATGTATATGCACTGAGCTCTCTAGTAAATTTAAATGAACTTCATCTTGACGAAAACTAAATAGTGTATATAGAACCACTTAAAGAACTTAAGAAATTAAAAATAACTAAAAGTATAATATAATAAAATTTTAGATTTGCAACACATTTAGAATCTCAATATTATTTCTTGTGAATCCTGGGATTAAAGACAACCCTCACATCTAGAGTTGAATTTAGCCAACATGGCAAAAGATATTAATAATGTAATAATCACACGCAGAAAAATAAAGTAAGGATAAGCTAACATTAAATTGTAAATCTAGAATACAAAATAAAGAGTGTCGTTGCAATAACAAAATGCATACGAAAATTTACTATTATTATCTAAGTTAGCTGCATATTTGTTTTAAACACTTATTAATGATAGTCAGTGATTTTTTGATTTACATTTAATGATAATAAATCACTCCATAATTACTATTTTTGCCTTTTCTCTCAATTTGAGTTTGTATTTGTTCTCATACTTCATTGCTCCTCGTCTTCCAAAGCTTAATTTCATGTGTTGTGGAACAATATAATTAACAATGAACTCTATAAGAAATGGAATTATAGTCATGAATGTGAAAACCAAAATAAGCGTTTTTGTAGTATATTTGCTATTCGAAGATGAGACGCATTTTGAAATAGTTGGAGACACGTGCTCACATGTCTAGTTACAGATATTACAGGACATTTACTTTTGATGAGAAAATATATAATGATGTTATGCAAGATTGTAAAACGCGAATGACACTCATTCTAATTTATTTAAATAAATATTTTTTCACTTACTGTTCACAAATTAACTAGTTTCTTTCTTTTCGCTACTTTGTTCATTACTTCTTGTATCGGTTCTAAGTACTTCGAGATTTTAGCTTTTAACCTCATTTGACCTCGAATAAGCTTACTTAAATAAGTCACTTGTATCCTAAACTAATTTAGCTGATTCAAATTCACTTAGTCCTTTAGCTTCAACAGAATTGGATTTTGACGAAGAATTATATTTTTATATTGTTGGCATCTATTAAATAGGTTCAATCATATTTATAGTAGTTTCTGTTTCAAGATCTTAGTTGTTATCATTAACTAATTGATCAATTTCTTACATATGTCCTCTAAGTTTTTTAAAACGCATGCTAAGAAATATATACGGGTACACACATAATATATCGATAAAAAGCATTGCGTAAATTATTAAATCAAGCTCGTTCATTGTTTTAATAGTGAAACAAATTATAATCATTATAATGTGAATTATTGATTTTAATATAATAAGAAAAACGGTAATTATTTTATAGCCGCACACAAAAGACATTGATGTAACAAATTAATATAGAGGACGCAACATTGATTCTATAGCTATAAGTTTCGCTGAATACAAAGCATCAGTACTATAATTTTAATTATTAAATTTATGTGTTAATGATGAGTAACTTAAATCTTAATAAACCATTGTTAGTAATTAATTGAAACTGACATACATTATTAAATTTATTACAATACTAATTACCAAAAATTAAAGCATTCCTTATTTTAAAAGCGTAGACATTCTGTCGAATCTCTTTAATTAATTGTTTGGGATGGAGACCTATATAACAACCGATTCAACTGATTAGGCAACACAGACACAAAATTATTAAAACTACAACATAATTCCTAATGATAAAATTCCTCCTAATCTTTCTAATCCAGTTGACAGTTAAAGTGATATTAGAGCTAGTAAAGGTAAAATATTATCTGTGATATAACTTACCATATAATTACAAGTTTTAAGTAATACTTCTATTAGCACAGTCATTTTTAAGTCTTTAAATGAACTGAATGTGAGTGAGAATCTGGATGACGAGTCAGCTTTAGCGAGTATGTAGTAAACTACAATTATGAATACTGATGTTATGACTATTTCGATAATGGCGAAGCTATTCATACTTATGGTTTTGTTACTACCTTTGCAAATCGTGCACATCATGTAAACAGCGATGGTTGAAATGAGTTCTTTGGCGATGCTGATAAATGCAACAATATCGCTTCTATTTTCTGCAACCATACCTGGCAGCGGTACGTTGTAAATAGTGCTGAGTATTGGCATGACTTTTAACATTATTTTCAGGTATTGTTATGTATCGAGCCATTTCGTGAATTTTGTATCAATTTATTCATTCAAAAGCCCTAACGTCAAGCTGATTACGATTCCAAAAACATACCCAATAATTATTGCGTGCTCGAATATAACCTGTGAGGCCTTGAACTGTTCAGCAAGAAACCTTCTTTATACATCAGCTACCACGCTGTTGCAACTACATTTAACCACATAAATAATTAATATTTAGAAACAGCTCCACGTTGTAAACGCTATTGCACCATAAATTCCACAATAGTAATACACTAAATGTAATTTACACAATCCAGCAAAACCTACTACTGCCTGAGAAATAATTTGTAAAAATGAGTGGCGGAGGGAAACGGTTGTCACTGGTTACGTGATAATAGCTTTAAAATCCAAAGAACGTCCGGTGACTGTTGAAGTCGCCGAACCAGAGTAAACAGAATTCTTCTCCATCAATGGTGTGAAATTATTTTGCAATGTGTATTTAAATAAAAATTAATGTTTTCCACACTTTAAATGTATATACTTAAATTACTGTGATGTGATTGGTAAAGAAAAAGGATGATAGAGACTTTGAAATAAACATACTATATATTTATTAAATAATTCCCCATATTAATAAGAAAAGCAACAAAAAGTTTAAACAAAAAATGTTTAAACAATTTTACATGTATAAAACAAAATAAAGTAAGCGAATCCGGAAGTCTATGCTTCACTTTGAAAGTTTTTTTGAAAGTCTCTCTATCGTTCGTTTGTGCTCTCTCGAGGAAGTGATACATATAGAATTCAATTATTCATAAGAGGTAATGCAATATAATATTATGAGTATGGATTCATATTATTATATTAATCGTTCGATTTTAAAATTACAGTATCATTATTTCCTCATTCTCACACAAACTTCAGGGCAATCCACAGCCAAGCACCACCAATTACAAGCACCACCAAACCAACAACAATGAAGTAATTCTCGGGCTGCGAATCAGTTGCGAATTTAACGCTCAGAATTCCGATTGTCCCGTGAACAGTTTCAATTGTTCCGGTCACTTTCAAATCCTCCATTAAAAACTGATCGTAAATAACCGTTTAGTCTTCATCAAGCTCAAATTGGAAGCAATAACTCTCTTAAACGGTGGGGAACAGAATCTGGGCCCTGAAATCGAGAACCTGAGCGTGCTCGGAGACCATAAACTCAGGGTGCCCCTGAATGAGTTGCAAGTGCACCTTCGTAATCTCAGATTTTTAAAGAGAGCCTGAGGAATTGAAGCAGAACTGAGTGCGCGAGATGTTCGCATCACCGTTCTGGAATTCTGGAAACGAGGTATCGAACCCAAGCTGCACCTCGTGCGTGGTCTGATTGTTTAAACGGAGCTCCCAGGCGATGACCCCAACTGGAGCTGAGAACGTGCTCAAAATATTCAAATCGTCAATGCACTGCTACTAACCAATGTCAGAATCAACACAGTCAAGCCACAACTCAGTCGGGTCAAAATCCGTGTACGCGTTCTTAAATGTGAACACAAAATACTTCCCAGCCCTGAAATCGGAATATTCTTATACTTAAAGCTGAATTAGCGTTTCGTCGAACTAACCAACGAACTGAGATAACGGCTTAACGCAGTTTACAGAAGAAGCATTTTTAACGTACTAAACTTTAAGCATTTCATCAAAGAGAACCACGTTTATGTCAGAATAACAGTCAAATTACTTTAAAAAGCTCGAACTTATTGAAGTAATAGTAAAATGCATTGAGTAAACTGACTAACGATCGTATCCCGTGCTGGACACAGTTGTAACCGGAATATTAATGGTAATTTAAGCATAATTCGTAATTGCGGCTTCAAACTGCTCCAGCATACGCTGACACCAGCGAATATCGTCACCAAAATCTGCACAATTGAATATGAGCTTGTCAAGCAATTATTAACTCGTGCTCACCCCAGTTAAATCCAAATTTACCTTAAAATCGAAATCAGGGTACGCTTCAATAACTACAACAGCTTACCCGCCAGAGAAACGCATCTCGCACTGCTGAGCGGTGCCCTCCACTTCAAATGAATAGGTTTAAATATCATATGAGATTACTGGATTCACCACACACTCAAGTCTGTTATAATTTTCAATCTTAAAGTTAGAAATAGCATCAGAAATTATAGTTTTCGTGTCAGGAAACGAAAAGCTGAAACTAGCTGAAGATGCACTAAAAGCCAGGTTGCAATTTGATAAACACTATATATTAACCGACAAAGCGTTTTTCTAAAATGTAACGTGATCACCAGTTATACAGAAAGCGTCAAAACAAATACTTGGCAAAAATTACTGATCGATTAGCTATTGGCATAAAGCGAATTCAGAACCTGATGTAAGCGGAAACAAATATAACTACGCGATGTTAGTCTGTCTTTCCAGAATAATAGAAGAGTTTGATGTAAAGCAAGTTAATGACAGAATACGTGCTAACAGCATTTGGAGTGTATTATTTATAATTATAGAAAAACACACGTTTTACATTATCTAATTTCGATTTCAAAAGTATTATGTATGGTAATTCTATGATGTATTCAGTAATGCTCTTAGAATGAGAATTCTTGTTATGATATAACAGAAAATGTTGTAATTAAAGCTATAAAATAAAATACTACAGAAATCCGCATATAAGAGGGGTCCTTTTTCATTTATAAGGGGGTCCGGCCCCATTTATAAGAGGGTTGACCAATGATTTTCGGACCCCCTATATAAATGAACCCAGTCTTACAAAATACCCTCATAAATAGCTTATATTTATGATTAATTTAGCTATTTTCCACAATATTATGATACAAAAAGATAACTCAGAAGTGAGGTTCGTCATTTATAAGAGGGTTAGGAGCTTTTTTGAAGGGGTACCCCTCTTATAAATGAAAAGGGACCCCTCTTATATGCGGATTTCTGTAGTACTGTAAATCTCATCATAAATTATTAATTATTACTATATAACAGCTGCGAAAAGTGAATAATAAAATTCACTCCAAATGTGGGCTGCAACATCGCTTTGCCTGCTGGTTCAAAACCTGAAGCAGATCGCGGACTGCTACTCTCCGAACACGGTGGTGCAGTACCGCGACAACATAAACCAGCTGGTGATAAAGCTGGACTCGAACAACAATTCCGCCTGCGAGGTATTTCCAGACGGAGTGGACGTGAACGTGACTTTGGGAGAGATCAACCCTGCGGACCCGACCAAGTTCATCCAGCCGATATCGCGGACCATCCTCAACTTCAACTACAAGACGTCGAAAGAGCTGTATCTGAACGACATCGAGGAGATCGACGTGTACGACATAAACATGATTCTGATCGAAATATACAGCTACGCTGAGATCACCGAGATTCACGGTTGTGTGTATCAGTCCAGCGTGTCGAGTCTGACCGACTGCTTTTACCCGAACACATCCATTCTGATCCGGCAAAACGACTTCCTGCTGAGCCTGCACGCAACTGGTCTTTGTCGTTAGTAAATAGACGATATGACTGAATTTAAAGTAGTAATAAATTCAGAATCCCTCTCATTTGATATGACTAACCTTGATTTATTGAATTTGAAGCAACATTATGCAATTGACAAGCCATTTTCAATTATTTTACCTGGTTAGTATATGAGTTTCTGGGATGTGTCCTAAATCCAGGCTCGGATAACTCTGACCACTAATCAAGAAATCGATTTTTGGTTTGATTTTGTGGATGTGCAAACCATAGATAATTTGTACTCAGTTATAGAGCTCATGCGCTCGGATGAGGGCTTTCACGTGTACTTACAACCAAACAGCGCATAAATGCAGCTTTTCAAGTAAAAAATTAGTGCAGCCAGTTTCGATTCAGTTGGTTTGCGCATAAACTTCAACAATGGATACGAATATTCCAAAACGGTTAAATAATTCGATCCAGATCAAGTTCTGATAAGTTTCTCCTGCTTAGAACTTTAAGACAGCGAAAAAACTTCTTGTTTAACGTAATATAAGAAAATTGACTCATAACCACAACTAGAAATAGTTTTTTATTCAGAGTTAAATGCGGTTCTGGTTCAAATATCAGATGTTAGTGTTAAAAACTACTTTTTCGAATCCCTAATTCTATAAATCGATAAAACTGGGCTCAGAATAAAAGTTACATACAATGGCTCATCGTTTACAGAAAAAGTAACTATTAACCTGAACCTAACGCAAACAGTAACGCATCAGGTTATTAGTTTCTTAACGCAGTGGTCTAGGCGTTAAAATTGCTTGTAACTTAACACATACTACAGCTTGAAATAACTAAACGGAGGATGGATCATGTCGTATGAGATTGAGGGCTTTAAGTATTAAACACTAATTCACTTTGTGGACGATGATGATTATGGACGAATGACAGCTGTTTCAGTTGCGCTAGGAGTAGTTTTTGTTCTCTTGTGTGGTTTATTCACTATTATTCAAGTAATGACCGTTCAAAAGCAAATCAGACTGATGAAGAAGAAGAGAAACACAGTTGAATTGTTCAAGATGATGGAATGATGTAAGATTATTACATAGTAGCATGGGAATATATTAGCCAAGATTCGATGATTATTAGGAAGTTGATTTTAGAATAGATTTGCGAGTTTTAATATATAATTCATTTGTTATTAAATAATTCTACAAAACATGTATTACTTCAATTTAATACAAAATTGGATCTAATCAGTGCCATTGTTGTTGGTGTCTGGTTCGTACCTGATGTTTAGTATTGATGTTTAATACAACTAAACAAAATAAATACTAAATTATTATTTAATTGTATTTCGTACTAACTGCGTAAAAGTGAATAATAAAATTCACTCCAAATGTGGGCTGCAACATCGCTTTGCCTGCTGGTTCAAAACCTGAAGCAGATCGCGGACTGCTACTCTCCGAACACGGTGGTGCAGTACCGCGACAACATAAACCAGCTGGTGATAAAGCTGGACTCGAACAACAATTCCGCCTGCGAGGTATTTCCAGACGGAGTGGACGTGAACGTGACTTTGGGAGAGATCAACCCTGTGGACCCGACCAAGTTCATCCAGCCGATATCGCGGACCATCCTCAACTTCAACTACAAGACGTCGAAAGAGCTGTATCTGAACGACATCGAGGAGATCGACGTGTACGACATAAACATGATTCTGATCGAAATATACAGCTACGCTGAGATCACCGAGATTCACGGTTGTGTGTATCAGTCCAGCGTGTCGAGTCTGACCGACTGCTTTTACCCGAACACGTCCATTCTGATCCGGCAAAACGACTTCCTGCTGAGCTTGCACGCAACTGGTCTTTGCAGGCTTTAAATTGATGATATGGATTAATTTAATATCCTAATTGACTCTGAGATATTATACTTTGATACTTCCAACGCTGACTTATTGAATTTAAAGCTGCACTATGGCACTGATAAGCCATTTTCAGTGACTTTGCCAGGAAATTACATGCGACATTGGGATGCAGATACTATCCAGGCTAGAATTGTACTCTCTACGAAAGAGGAGTTTGACTTCAACTTTGATTTTATAGATATTGAATCCGTTTAGAATATTTACTAAACGAAGCAGCTCATGCGTTAGGACAGCTCATTTGGTGTGTATGTGCTGCCTAATCAGTTAAACTTCCAAACTTTTCTTACAAAGCTTTCATTAGTAGTCTACGATTATACTTGTATAACGTAAACGTGTTTCACTTTTAGGCGAACGGATCTAGAGTTCGTTCACGAACGCGTTCATTTTGAAAAATATTTTGTTGTGGCTTTAACCAATGTTGCAAAAATGATGTTAAACATACCTCTTGTAAAAGTGGTACGGTTTGATGCACGTCAAATGATAATTATATAAAATACTATATGATAATTAAATATTACCACTCCAAGGTATTCTTCACCTATTATAAATTTAAATTATAATTATAAATGAATATATATCTATTCTATTCTTATATAGTAATCTAAGTTAGTAAATGTCCTGTCGAACGAATATTTTCAGAAATTGGCAATTTAATTGGATAAAGAAGATATAAATTAAGCCCTAATATGCTAGATGCAACATTTATGATTAAAGATCAAGCTTATGAGGAATATGAGTAACTAATAAAATTATAAGAACAATTTGATCGGATAAAAATTAAGAAGGTCCATAAAAAATAATGAATAAATATTCAAAGTGAGAACAAAAGTTATTATTTAAATAATTTCTTAATATTTAGCATTTAATATAATAAAGGAACCCACTTCATCCAAATGAAAGTATAAGGCAACGTGTAAATACAGGCTCACAGTAAATACCAGCTAAAACCTTCATTTAGAACCATATATTCCCAACATGGGGGTAATATAGTGTTATATTAAATTATATAATTATATAATTCATATTGTTTTAATTATGTTAGAAGAATCATGTAAATAATAAAATAATACACTTGATAAAAGCTCTATGCTTGTTATTATTATCTTAATGTCATAATAATGCGTCGTCACAATTTATATTAAGGCTGTTATTCTTACAGCTTTTTTACAGCTGCATGAAAAGCTGTACTGTAAAACTGTAAAAGTTCGTTTTTACAGCTTTTTTAAAAAAGCTCAAAACTGTACAAAACTGGTGTTAAATAGTGCGTTTTTCGAGAATAAAGATATAGTTTTCATATTTTTTTCTCTTTATTTTAGTATTATACTCTATGTACAGTAGTTTCAAATTTTAAGAACGGCCTGATCAAGGTTTAGACTCCAAATGTATCTTTTGTACCCGGTTTAGTGACCGGCTGATCATGGTTTAAGGATTTCCACTCATAGTTTAAAGGTTTTGGAGGTTTAGTGACAGCCGTTTTTAATTTAAGAATATCTGATTTTAATTTAAGAACGGGGGTTTAAGAATGGTTGTTTATAGTTTAAGAATAGCTGATCACATATAGTAACAGCCATGTAGGGATTAAGGTTACGCCGTTCAAAGTCAGGATGTTTTCCGATCACAATTTAAGCTCCAGAGAATTACAAAATATCCCCACCTTTTCCATACTTTTTAAAATGATAAAAATTATAAAAATTTTAATAATATTTGTGTCACTCAAATATCTTCTTAGCTGTGTACTTTGACATAGATAGTCCTCTAAACTCTGCGAATACATGCTATTATATCATTTGGTGAAATTTCAAAAAATGATGTTGCTATCACTTTCAAAATATTAGCAAGAGGTCTTATATTGATAGTTCCACGAATAGATTCAACTTTTCCTTTCCATATACCAAATATATTTTCAATTGGGTTAAGTTCGCATGAATTTGGATAAGCGTAATGTATGCTATGCTTAGCTTAATTCACAATTAATTAAGTTCAATCTTTATGGATGGATGCATTATCCAAATAGAAAACGCAATCAGCATCATTAACAACATCTTTTAACCAAGCGATTAAGTTACACATAAATGCCTCGAAAACAACCATCTGCAGTAATATTACCAATTGCGATTTCGGTATATGCAACACCAGTTTCTACAATAGCAGATAAAGCAGTTATCGGATAATTTACTTCATTGAAGTTGTTTAATCTTTTATGACCAGTTTCAACCCATCCATATTATCTCAGCCCACCTAAAGTCCAATGAGATTCATCAACAAATACTCTAACTTTACCTCCAACTTTAGACTCATAATCAAGGATATTTTCTAAACGAGCTATTTTGTTTTCTGGAGAGTTAGCATTAGCAACTCTATCAACAGATCTAACATAAGACATAGTACTTTCTCCTATAAGATCCATTAATTCTTTATCTTTGAGGGCATTGTATACATTTGTAGGTGAGACGTGTGGTATCTTCTTGTATCTAATCAGGTGTAAATTCAGGATGAGCTTATTGTTAGTAAACTACATTTATCTCATGAGCCGTTTCTTTTACAGTTTTTTCTGCTCTTATTGAAGCAACAATTTGCTTTAAATCGTCAGTTTTCAATATCTTTTCAGGTCCTCTTGAATTAATAATTGTAATGTCTATTCCTGCCGCATGTCTCAGTCTATATGCTTTGACACTAGAGACAGACATTCTAAGCTATATAGCCATTTCTAAATCAATTTTTGACTGACGCTGACCAATCACTAAAGAAAATTGATTTTCTTCTAGTTTTCTCTTTAACAGCACAAGTTCCCATTATTTATAGGTATGACGTTATTTTTCAGGTGGAATAATTCTTTTTGCCTTTCTTTAAGTTTGAATAACAGCTCTTTGTTCAACGACAGCAACTTACTGCTATACATGACTCTCAAGGTTAAATTACCCCACCGAAATTTAAGTATCATGACCTTCTCTTTGAGTTATTTAAGCTCTAGCGATATACGCATCATGTTCAGCCGCTGTACCAACACAGTTCACATCCATTTAGTTCTGTGTCATAGATAATGAGAGGTGGTAATCATAATATACAATTGTATTTTACCAGTATTATAACATTAATTACTTGACGTGAAATAATATGTTTATATAGTAAGACAAACTTATATTTGTAAAGTAGTAGTTGTATATGTTCACATAAATGGAATGATCAATAAAATATAAAAAATGATGATGATTATCATTTTAAAAAGTATGGAAAAGGCGGGGATATTTTGTAATTCTCTGGAGCTTAAATTGTGATCGGAAAACATCCTGACTTTGAACGGCGTAACCTTAATCCCTACATGGCTGTTACTATATGTGATCAGCTATTCTTAAACTATAAACAACCATTCTTAAACCCCCGTTCTTAAATTAAAATCAGATATTCTTAAATTAAAAACGGCTGTCACTAAACCTCCAAAACCTTTAAACTATGAGTGGAAATCCTTAAACCATGATCAGCCGGTCACTAAACCGGGTACAAAAGATACATTTGGAGTCTAAACCTTGATCAGGCCGTTCTTAAAATTTGAAACTACTGTAAAGTTATTTAAGAGTCTTAAATTTAAGTTAAACATTGATTTTAAAGTTTTTTAATCACACAAATATTTATATTTTTGGAATTATTTAGTGTAGGTTCTTCTCGTATTAGCAATAATCGTCTATTGTACATATGATATAATATAAGTGTCTAATAACTGAAAATACAAGAATATATTATGCTCACTTTTAATATTGCTGTTCAGTATTGTTGTTTATTTAAAAATTTATCACATTTCTCTTTATTTTTAACTATTACTGTTGTTAAAATGATAATTATATTCAAATTCTTTGTTAATAATTGTGCAAAATATTAATATTTCATTTTCTTTTTGCTCTTGTTCTTTACTTTCAAGAAATTATCTTAATTTTGCAATATTCTCTGGAAAATAAAGCATTAACACTCGATTTATCATGTTATCTAACACATTGTTACTGATTCGCAAGTGTAAGAAGTCCTATGTACACGTATTACTCAATTTAGTTTAACATAACTTATATGCCATATAATTCGTATGTTATATGAAGTTAGACGATATTTTAGTTAAAATACGAAGTATTTATATAATTTTAGTTTATTATAAAATTTTGTTTTCTTTTTGATACTTTTAATTGCTGCTTTCATCACCATTATATAAAAATATATTTATCTTTAAATACTTTTGTTTATACCACCTGTCTTATATTTTAATATTTTCAATAACTTTGGTGATGTTTGGTGTGGTATATACTATTATAAATAAGTAATAAAATAACTAAATACATCTACGTAATATAATAATCACTCCAAAATAGTCTAAAATAGTGTAAATTTCAGTAAAAATCGTACAGTTATCGAAAAGCTGTACTCACGCTTTACAGGTATTTTACAGTACAGTTTACAGCCCAAAATGGTCATTCTGTACTCAAGCTGTAAGAATAACAGCCTTAATTTATATTGCCATATACGCTTCCTACAATTGAGAAATGCTATCATTTAGTAAGTTAAAAAATCTTAAGACGCTTCGCGTCGAAATAACTTATAGTAAAAATATATAATCACTCCAAAACGTCTTTTCGTTTTTGTTGAACGTAAAATCACATAAAAGATGCTTTTTGAACGTCTATTTCTAGGCGAACGTCAATTTATACAAGTAGACTCTACGATTCTTTTTCAGTTCGTTTGAACTTTTAGAACGGGTTTGTGTTGCAGCAAACTTTAAAGATTTTCAATCAAACTCAGTATTTATATCATTTTAAATGTGGAGCGGATTGCAGACACCAGTATTCAAATATAAGCACATAACCGGTGTTCGAGCTCATTTTCTACGCAGAAACCAAATCTGTTCTGATTTAAACGGTTGATTTAAATACGTGTCCATATTCACTCGAATCTGCAACCTTATAAATGGACAACAGCCACCTGAAACTCAAAATAGTTTACAACGGCTCAGATTATTCTCAAAACGAACTATTAGTGACTGAATTAGTAAACGCTCAAAGTAATTTGGTCCAGGAAACGTTCACGAATTAATGGAGCAGAAACATAGCGAGTGTTAAACTAAAATGTAATCAGTGCACCAATTACAAAAACGGATAGTATATTTTGAGATACAAATTGAATGAAATTCAGTATCAAATGCTGATCAAGGCTGTTGACACGGACGACTACGGTCACGTGATCGTGGTCGCATGCGTTATCGGAGCGGTTATGATCATTGGGTCCATTTCGGCTTCTGTTCTTGGCGTAATACGCGTTCAGAGGTAAATCAAGCAGATGAAGAAGAAGAGAAATAACGTCAACATCTGAAAACGAAGAGAAATGTGAAAACTTGACGGAACTTTCCTAGTCTTGAGAATTATTTGATTGTTTATATGACTTATTTTTGATTGATTGGAGAAACGAGCGGTTCGCTGCATGGCATTATTTCACAGTAGTCTGCGGTTGCATAAAGTATTTTCAAGATTCGATAAGTAAACACAATATTTACACTTAGATTAAATCTAGATAAACATTGTATTTAGAAACGCGTATGTGCGTTCCCAAACAGCATACTAAAATCTATATTTGGCGAAGTGTGTATTCAAAATTCGGTTGATTAAAGTGTGTTTGGATGCAAAAAGTAAATAGTCTTAGAAGCGCGCCAGAACCTGTTATTTAATTTTATGTTTAACGTGTTTATCTAATTTAGAGTTTATAGCGATTTGTTTAACCGATGTGTATTCACGACGCCTCTGACCTTCTCTCCGAGCGAGGACAATTCCAAACACCACTTCACAAACATGTGGAAGACGCTCTTCGACGACGCCCTGTTCTAGTACCTGGCCTCCAACACGGGCACGACCCCGACCTCGAGCCAGCACATGTATCAGCTCGTCCAGCAGCAGTACCGGACCAGGGGCATCTGGCTCCAGATAGCCCAGCAGCTGAACATCACCCAGACGCAGGCCCACGACTACTTCCACAACACCTGGGTGAAGCAGTTCTACGCGCCTTTCGACCCATACAAGCAGCAGATCAGAGACATCGTGGCCCTGCTGAGCAAGACCACCAGAGACCGCTTCGAGCTTTCTCTCAAGGTTCTGGAGGTGTTCGAGCTAGCTCACCCGCACGAGCGCTTCCACGCGAAGTCCGTCCAGCAGTTCATCCACCAGACCTACCAGAAGCAGGCCAACGCGAGCCAGGAGTCCTGCAGAGAGAACGCGGTCCACGTCCGCGCGAAAGAGGAGTCTGCGAGCGGCGACATCTCGAAGTACATTGTATTTGGGTGAGTAGAAGTTATTATTGTTTTGTGATATGTCATTGCGAGATTATTAATAGACATTCATTTTATATTACATGAGGTGCTTACGAATGCACGAAAATATAACATTTGCGAGTTTACGAAGACGAAAGTCCAGAGTTACTTCTGCTCACCGCAACAGTACAACATGGATTTGTGACGATAGTAGTTATATTATAGTGAAAGAATATAAATATTTAGAGTAGCTAGATTACAATGGAGCAAGAACCCTCACATTTTGACCGTAATGACCAGGAATACCGCCACGGCCACGATCACCACGGCGAAGACCCCGAACGAGGCGCTCAGCTGGCTGTTGTAGCCTTCTTTCACGAGCTAAGTGCCGTAGTAGTACTCGTACTCCGAGTCGATGATGTACCCGGACTTCCCCTTCTGTATATTTTTGTAGAAGCTCTTGAGCGTTTCTTTGCACTTATCTCCCACGAAAATGTCACAGGCCATGCAGATTTCAGTGTATTCGTTTTTGTAGTCTATTTCCTGCTGTATGTGGAATTCGCCAGCGACGTCGCTACTGTCTCCGGTGTGGATCATGACATGGAACTGGTTTTCTTTCAGATGGACGCGCGTGGAGCACTGGCCGAGTTCTGATTATAGCTACAGACACATCTTGTCAACGTAGCTGTGGATACGCGAGCTTTTGATGCATATATACTATTATTAACCATATAAAATATAAGCAATTCTATTTAAAGTCTATATAATTGTGTTTTTACTATATTCTTGCGAAGTGGGTTCTTTATTTTCTTATATATTATGATATTTTTATTATAATTTCATTCCACATTATTAATGCAGCTACTATCTTCGATATTAACAGCCGATAGTTAAACTTTTATTGAGTGCTTTTCATCAACTTCTTATATTACTGGAAATACTTAATTATTTTAACTTACTTTGCACTTATAGCCTTTTCCAGATATAGATATGATTACATCAAACAATATGTGTAAAACATAATTACCCGGTTTATAAGTTGAGGCAACGCTAAAATTTCCACTTATTTCTTTTCCTATATTGAATGATCCGGTAGTAAGTTTTACTTATGTGTTTAACTAACCATAGAAGTTGATTTTTCAGTTATCTGAACCAAACTACAATTCAATAATAAATGAGCAGCATGCAATGTACGAGTTGGTTTTTGATAAGCGTGTGTTGAATTATGATGGAGCTATTTCATCAATATCTCATACAAAGTTGAATGGTACGAATTGTTACAGTTCTATTAAGCTTTAGTACACAGGTACAGACCGTTTTGATGTTTTGGTGGAGCCCTTAAATTGTAATCCCCCAATGACTGATGCGTAAACATCTGTGTATTTGGCGTATATAGATTCTGGTGTTTTGAAGTAATTTAAGCTTCCTAAATGTATTACTGGCTGTCTCGCTGATGAATATAGTAGTTCATTGAGCGATTTTTAGTTGATAAAGAAATATACAGTGGACAGGTCCGAGGTGCTTCCTGCTGAAATTGCAATTTTTAACGCCTATTTTGCTGCTTTGTCCAGTAACAGGCTCGTGTAAACCCAGCTTATCATTTATTATCTTTAAAATGCAATTTAAACCCAGATAATATAAGATATCACATGGAAAGTGAGTGCAGACCCACTTTTGTGTTCATCTCATGGCCATATCATGGTTTAAATGAACGCAAATGAAATAGCATTTCAAATGGAGCACACGTGTGCCGTTTAAGCTGAAAATATTTTTATTGAAACAGTTTTATTCAGTTCCTCTCACAGTTACTAAACCACTAAATAATTACCACTTGAATAGTTTTGGGGTGGGGAAGGAACCACTTTTGAAGTGGGAGGTAACTACAGTAAACTGAGAGAAGAAACTGCTCAGTTCATGATAAACATGAAGTACATGAACAACACAGTCATTTTGTATGAACACACGTTCACAGGTCAAGCCGTTCGCGGATGCATCAAGAGCTCGCGTATCCACAGCTACGTTGACAAGATGTGTCTGTAGCTATAATCAGAACTCGGCCAGTGCTCCACGCGCGTCCATCTGAAAGAAAACCAGTTCCATGTCATGATCCACACCGGAGACAGTAGCGACGTCGCTGGCGAATTCCACATACAGCAGGAAATAGACTACAAAAACGAATACACTGAAATCTGCATGGCCTGTGACATTTTCGTGGGAGATAAGTGCAAAGAAACGCTCAAGAGCTTCTACAAAAATATACAGAAGGGGAAGTCCGGGTACATCATCGACTCGGAGTACGAGTACTACTACGGCACTTAGCTCGTGAAAGAAGGCTACAACAGCCAGCTGAGCGCCTCGTTCGGGGTCTTCGCCGTGGTGATCGTGGCCGTGGCGGTATTCCTGGTCATTACGGTCAAAATGTGAGGGTTCTTGCTCCATTGTAATCTAGCTACTCTAAATATTTATATTCTTTCACTATAATATAACTACTATCGTCACAAATCCATGTTGTACTGTTGCGGTGAGCAGAAGTAACTCTGGACTTTCGTCTTCGTAAACTCGCAAATGTTATATTTTCGTGCATTCGTAAGCACCTCATGTAATATAAAATGAATGTCTATTAATAATCTCGCAATGACATATCACAAAACAATAATAACTTCTACTCACCCAAATACAATGTACTTCGAGATGTCGCCGCTCGCAGACTCCTCTTTCGCGCGGACGTGGACCGCGTTCTCTCTGCAGGACTCCTGGCTCGCGTTGGCCTGCTTCTGGTAGGTCTGGTGGATGAACTGCTGGACGGACTTCGCGTGGAAGCGCTCGTGCGGGTGAGCTAGCTCGAACACCTCCAGAACCTTGAGAGAAAGCTCGAAGCGGTCTCTGGTGGTCTTGCTCAGCAGGGCCACGATGTCTCTGATCTGCTGCTTGTATGGGTCGAAAGGCGCGTAGAACTGCTTCACCCAGGTGTTGTGGAAGTAGTCGTGGGCCTGCGTCTGGGTGATGTTCAGCTGCTGGGCTATCTGGAGCCAGATGCCCCTGGTCCGGTACTGCTGCTGGACGAGCTGATACATGTGCTGGCTCGAGGTCGGGGTCGTGCCCGTGTTGGAGGCCAGGTACTAGAACAGGGCGTCGTCGAAGAGCGTCTTCCACATGTTTGTGAAGTGGTGTTTGGAATTGTCCTCGCTCGGAGAGAAGGTCAGAGGCGTCGTGAATACACATCGGTTAAACAAATCGCTATAAACTCTAAATTAGATAAACACGTTAAACATAAAATTAAATAACAGGTTCTGGCGCGCTTCTAAGACTATTTACTTTTTGCATCCAAACACACTTTAATCAACCGAATTTTGAATACACACTTCGCCAAATATAGATTTTAGTATGCTGTTTGGGAACGCACATACGCGTTTCTAAATACAATGTTTATCTAGATTTAATCTAAGTGTAAATATTGTGTTTACTTATCGAATCTTGAAAATACTTTATGCAACCGCAGACTACTGTGAAATAATGCCATGCAGCGAACCGCTCGTTTCTCCAATCAATCAAAAATATGTCATATAAACAATCAAATAATTCTCAAGACTCGGAAAGTTCCGTCAAGTTTTCACTTTTCTCTTCGTTTTCAGACATTGACGTTATTTCTCTTCTTCTTCATCTACTTGATTTACCTCTGAACGCGTATTACGCCAAGAACAGAAGCCGAAATGGACCCGACGATCATAACCGCTCCGATAACGCATGCGACCACGATCACGTACCCATAGTCGTCCGTGTCAACAGCCTCGATCAGCATTTGGTACTGAATTTCATTCAATTTATACCTCAAAATATACTATCCGTTTTTGTAATTGGCGCACTGATTACATTTTAGTTTAACACTCGCTATGTTTCTGCTCCATTAATTCGTGAACGTTTCCTGGACCAAATTACTTTGAGCGTTTACTAATTCAGTCACTAATAGTTCGTTTTGAGAATAATCTGAGCCGTTGTAAACTATTTTGAGTCTCAGGTGGCTGTTGTCCATTTATAAGGTTGCAGATTCGAGTGAATATGGACACGTATTTAAATCAACCGTTTAAATCAGAACAGATTCGGTTTCTGCGTAGAAAATGAGCTCGAACACCGGTTATGTGCTTATATTTGAATACTACTGGTGCCTGCAATCCGCTCCACATTTAAAATGATATAAATACTGAGTTTGATTGAAAATCTTTAAAGTTTGCTACAACACAAACCCGTTCTAAAAAGCAGTATACTGCTCTAAAAGTTCAAACGAACTGAAAAAGAATCGTAGACTACTAATGATAGCTTTGTAAGAAAAGCTTGGTAGTTTAACTGATTAGGCAGCACATACACACCAAATGAGCTGTCCTAACGCATGAGCTGCTTCGTTTAGTAAATATTCTAAATGGATTCAATATCTATCAAATCAAAGTTGAAGTCAAACTCCTCTTTCGTAGAGAGTACAATTCTAGCCTGGATAGTATCTGCATCCCAATGTCGCATGTAATTTCCTGGCAAAGTCACTGAAAATGGCTTATCAGTGCCATAGTGCAGCTTTAAATTCAATAAGTCAGCGTTGGAAGTATTAAAGTATAATATCTCAGAGTCAATAAGGATATTAAATTAATCCATATCATCAATTTAAAGCCTGCAAAGACCAGTTGCGTGCAGGCTCAGCAGGAAGTCGTTTTACCGGATCAGAATGGACGTGTTCGGGTAAAAGCAGTCGGTCAGACTCGACACGCTGGACTGATACACACAACCGTGAATCTCGGTGATCTCCGCGTAGCTGTAGATTTCGATCAGAATCATGTTTATGTCGTACACGTCGATCTCCTCGATGTCGTTCAGATACAGCTCTTTCGACGTCTTGTAGTTGAAGTTGAGGATGGTCCGCGATATCGGCTGGATGAACTTGGTCGGGTCCGCAGGGTTGATCTCTCCCAAAGTCACGTTCACGTCCACTCCGTCTGGAAATACCTCGCAGGCGGAATTGTTGTTCGAGTCCAGCTTTATCACCAGCTGGTTTATGTTGTCGCGGTACTGCACCACCGTGTTCGGAGAATAGCAGTCCGCGATCTGCTTCAGGTTTTGAACCAGCAGGCAAAGCGATGTTGCAGCCCACATTTGGAGTGAATTTGATTATTCACTTTTACGCAGCTGTTATATAGTAATAATTTATGATGAGATTTACAGTATTTTATTTTATAGCTTTTAATTACAACATTATCTGTTATATATATTGTTATATCATAACAAGAATTCTCCATTCATTACTGAATACATCATAAAAGGAATTACCCAATACTTTTGGAATTGAAATTAGATAATGTAAAACGTGTGTTTTTCTATAATTATAAATAATACACTCCAAATGCTGTTTGCACGTATTCTGTCATTAACTTGCTTTACATCAAACTCTTCTATTATTCTGGAAAGATAGACTAACATCGCGTAGTTATATTTGTTTCCGCTTACATCAGGTTCTGAATTCGCTTTATGTCAATAGCTAATCGATCAGTAATTTTTGCCAAGTATTTGTTTTGACGCTTTCTGTATAACCGGTGATCACGTTACATTTTAGAAAAACGCTTTGTCGGTTAATATATAGTGTTTATCAAATTGCAACCTGGCTTTTAGTGCATCTTCAGCTAGTTTCAGCTTTTCGTTTCCTGACACGAAAACTATAATTTCTGATGCTATTTCTAACTTTAAGATTGAAAATTATAACAGACTTGAGTGTGTGGTGAATCCAGTAATCTCATATGATATTTAAACCTATTCATTTGAAGTGGAGGGCACCGCTCAGCAGTGCGAGATGCGTTTCTCTGGCGGGTATGCTGTTGTAGTTATTGAAGCGTACCCTGATTTCGATTTTTAGGTAAATTTGGATTTAACTGGGGTGAGCACGAGTTAATAATTGCTTGACAAGCTCATATTCAATTGTGCAGATTTTGGTGACGATATTCGCTGGTGTCAGCGTATGCTGGAGCAGTTTGAAGCCGCAATTACGAATTATGCTTAAATTACCATTAATATTCCGGTTACAACCGTGTCCAGCACGGGATACGACCGTTAGTCAGTTTACTCAATGCATTTCACAATTACTTCAATAAGTTCGAGCTTTTTAAAGTAGTTTGACTGCTATTCTGACATAAACGTGGTTCTCTTTGATGAAATGCTTAAAGTTTAGTACGTTAAAAATGCTTCTGCTGTAAACTGCGTTAAGCCGTTATCTCAGTTCGTTGGTTAGTTCGACGAAACGCTAATTCAGCTTTAAGTATAAGAATATTCCGATTTTAGGGCTGGGAAGTATTTTGTGTTCACGTTTAAGAACGCGTACACGGATTTTGACCCGACTGAGTTGTGGCTTGACTGTGTTGATTCTGACATAGGTTAGTAGCAGTGCATTGACGATTTGAATATTTTGAGCACGTTCTCAGCTCCAGTTGGGGTCATCGCCTGGGAGCTCCGTTTAAACAATCAGACCACGCACGAGGTGCAGCTTGGCTTCGATACCTCGTTCCCAGAATTCCAGAACGGTGATGCGAACATCTCGCGCACTCAGTTCTGCTTCAATTCCTCAGGCTCTCTGTAAAAATCTGAGATTACGAAGGTGCACTTGCAACTCATTCAGGGGCATCCTGAGTTCATGGTCTCCGAGCACGCTCAGGTTCTCGATTTCAGGGCCCAGATTCTGTTCCCCACCGTTTAAGAGAGTTATTGCTTCCAATTTGAGCTGGACGAAGACTAAACGGTTATTTACGATCAGTTTTTAATGGAGGATTTGAAAGTGACCGGAACAATTGAAACTGTTCACGGGACAATCGGAATTCTGAGCGTTAAATTCGCAACTGATTCGCAGCCCGAGAATTACTTCATCGTTGTCGGTTTTGTGGTGCTCGTAATTGGCGGTGCTTGGCTGTGGATCGCCATGAAGTTTGTGTGAGAATGAGGAAATAATGATGCGGCTACTTTAAAATTGAACGATAAATATAATAATATTATACTGCTACTGATTATGAATAATTGAATTCAATATATGTATCACTTCCTCGAGACAGCACAAACGAACAATAGAGAGACTTTTGAAAGCAAAACATGGGCGATGTTATCAATTAATAACGGAATGTAATCTATGTTCAATAAAATTGAAGACTTATATTGATAATAAAAGTAAATACAATCTAAATTACTTTATTTTGTTTTATACATGTAAAATTGTTTAAACATTTTTTGTTTAAACTATTTTGTTACTTTTCTTATTAATATGAGGAATTATTTATTAAATATATAGTATGTTTATTTTCAAAGTCTCTATCACCCTTTTTCTTTACCAATCACATCACAGTAAATTTTAGTATATACAATTATATTCATTTAAAGTGTGGAAAACATTAATTTTTATTTAAATACACATTGCAAAATAATTTCACACCATTGATGGAGAAGAATTCTGTTTACTCTGGTTCGGCGACTTCAACCGTCACCGGACGTTCTTTGGATTTTAAAGCTATTATCACATAACCAGTGACAACCGTTTCCCTCCGCCACTCATTTTTACAAATTATTTCTCAGGCAGTAGTAGGTTTTGCTGGATTGTGTAAATTACATTTAGTGTATTACTATTGTGGAATTTATGGTGCAATTGCGTTTACAACGTGGAGCTGTTTCTAAATATTAATTATTTATGTGGTTAAATGTAGTTGCAACAGCGTGGTAGCTGATGTATAAAGAAGGTTTCTAGCTGAACAGTTCAAGGCCTCACAGGTTATATTCGAGCACGCAATAATTATTGGGTATGTTTTTGGAATCGTAATCAGCTTGACGTTAGGGATTTTGAATGAATAAATTGATACAAAATTCACGAAATGGCTCGATACATAACAATACCTGAAAATAATGTTAAAGGTCATGCCAATACTCAGCACTATTTACAACGTACCGCTGCCAGGTATGGTTGCAGAAAATAGAAGCGATATTGTTGCATTTATCAGCATCGCCAAAGAACTCATTTCAACCATCGCTGTTTACATGATGTGCACGATTTGCAAAGGTAGTAACAAAACCATAAGTATGAATAGCTTCGCCATTATCGAAATAGTTATAACATCAGTATTCATAATTGTAGTTTACTACATACTCGCTAAAGCTGACTCGTCATCCAGATTCTCACTCACATTCAGTTCATTTAAAGACTTAAAAATGACTGTGCTAATAGAAGTATTACTTAAAACTTGTAATTATATGGTAAGTTATATCACAGATAATATTTTACCTTTACTAGCTCTAATATCACTTTAACTGTCAACTGGATTAGAAAGATTAGGAGGAATTTTATCATTAGGAATTATGTTGTAGTTTTAATAATTTTGTGTCTGTGTTGCCTAATCAGTTGAATCGGTTGTTATATAGGTCTCAATCCCAAACAATTAATTAAAGAGATTCGACAGAATGTCTACGCTTTTAAAATAAGGAATGCTTTAATTTTTGGTAATTAGTATTGTAATAAATTTAATAATGTACGTCAGTTTCAATTAATTACTAACAATGGTTTATTAAGATTTAAGTTACTCATCATTAACACATAAATTTAATAATTAAAATTATAGTACTGATGCTTTGTATTCAGCGAAACTTATAGCTATAGAATCAATGTTGCGTCCTCTATATTCATTTGTTACATCAATGTCTTTTGTGTGCGGCTATAAAATAATTACCGTTTTTCTTATTATATTAAAATCAATAACTCACATTATAATGATTATAATTTGTTTCACTATTAAAACAATGAACGAGCTTGATTTAATAATTTACGCAATGCTTTTTATCGATATATTATGTGTGTACCCGTATATATTTCTTAGCATGCGGTTTAAAAAACTTAGAGGACATATGTAAGAAATTGATCAATTAGTTAATGATAACAACTAAGATCTTGAAACAGAAACTACTATAAATATGATTGAACCTATTTAATAGATGCCAACAATATAAAAATATAATTCTTCGTCAAAATCCAATTCTGTTGAAGCTAAAGGACTAAGTGAATTTGAATCAGCTAAATTAGTTTAGGATACAAGCGACTTATTTAAGTAAGCCTATTCGAGGTCAAATGAGGTTAAAAGCTAAAATCTCGAAGTGCTTAGAACCGATACAAGAAGTAATGAACAAAGTAGCGAAAAGAAAGAAACTAGTTAATTTGTGAACAGTAAGTGAAAAAATATTTATTTAAATAAATTAGAATGCGTATCATTCGCGTTTTACAATCTTGCATAACATCATTATATATTTTCTCATCAAAAGTAAATGTCTTGTAATATCTGTAACAAGACATGTGAGCACGTGTCTCCAACTATTTCAAAATGCGTCTCATCTTTGAATAGCAAATATACTACAAAAACGCTTATTTTGGTTTTCACATTCATGGCTATAATTCCATTTCTTATAGAGTTCATTGTTAATTTTATTGTTCCACAACACATAAAATTTAGCTTTGGAAGACGAGGGGCAATAAAGTTTGAGAACAAATACAAACTCAAATTGAGAGAAAAAGCGAAAATAGTTATTATGGAGTGATTTATTATCATTAAATATAAATCAAAAAATCACTGACTATCATTAATAAGTGTTTAAAACAAATATGCAGCTAACTTAGTTAATAATAGTAAATTTTCGTATGCATTTTGTTATTGCAACGACACTCTTTATTTTGTATTCTAGATTTACAATGTAATGTTAGCTTATCCTTACTTTATTTTTCTGTGTGTGATTATTACATTATTAATATCTTTTGCCATGTTGGCTAAATTCAACTCTAGATATGATGGTTGTCTTTAATCCCAGGATTCACAAGAAATAATATTGAGATTCTAAATGTGTTGCAAATCTAAAATTTTATTATATTATACTTTTAGTTATTTTAATTTCTTAAGTTCTTTAAGTGGTTCTATATACACAATTTAGTTTTCGTCAAGATGAAGTTCATTTAAATTTATTAGAGAGCTCAGTGCATATACATCTTTAATGCTACAATTCCATAAGACTAATTTAGTTAGTTTAGTTAAATATTATAAAGGAGTTAAATCAATATTCGTGTTTAGGGAAAGATAAAGAACAGATAAATCTTTTAAATAACGTAATGAAGAGATGTTTTTTATGTCACAGAAGCTTAAACGCAAACATTTTAATTAAGTCAACGGTTGAAGACCATTTATATCTATGTTTAAATTACCTGAAAGATTTAGTTCTGTGAGGTTGTTCATATACCTCAAAGCGTCTATATTCTTAATGCTACATGAGCTTAGTTCAAGTTTTGTGAGTTAAATCAAAGTCTCAAGTGGAGCTATATCGAATTTATTGTGAGAAAGAGCCAATTCCTTTAAACCAATCATTTCGTGCAGCTCTTAAACACCTCTAATGTTACACTTGTTTAAATAGAGTTTATCTAAGTTTAAGCCTCCAATTGAGCTGAGATCAACGTCGTTTTCATCGAGACACAGTTCTCTCAGGTTTTTTAATTCGCAAAGACCTGATACATCATAAATGTCGCAATTGGCCATGTTAAGCTTCTATAATTACGCCAGCCCTTGAATGTTATTAATTTTAAGTTTCTTATTTCCGTTTAAATAAAGTTCTTTCAACTGTTTAAAACTTGAGCTACATAATTTAACGCTTGTTGATAGGTTATTGTTGCTGAGATTTAAAATTTGAATGTTGTTCAAAGTAAAATCAATATTTTCAAGAGCACAATTTTCAATTGTTAAATCAGTTATTGATTCGCTGGATAACTTGGGCTGTATATTTTTGCAATTGATAATTTCAAGCTTTTCAATATCTAAACTCTCTATAAAATCTAAGCTCTTCAAACTGTCATTTGACTGTATTTCTAACTTGCCGTTGGATATTAAAGGCTTAAACTATTATATCTTTGCTTAATTATATTTTTGCTTTTTAATTTGCATCGAATTTAATGGTTGACTGATCTCCATGTTTGATTTACTCATATGTGAAGTGAAATGATATTAAACATTTAACTAGTTTAATGAACTATTCTAAAGGTTGGTTATAAAATATTGTGTGTTTGAACACACAAATAATATCAAAAATAAGAAATAATTCAAAATTCATTAAATTATGATGGCCCAAGCAAGTCTTTTAAAGTTTTTGTATCTTAGAATATATAATTTGAGCATTGAATTAGCTAATAATTTTCAGTGTACAAAAAGAAATATATAATTACCACAGTTATCTATGTATATCTATATATAACGTAACTGAATTGTTTATATTATTGATATACTAATACTGATAACATAAGATATGCTTAAGTCGTTTCAAAAATGAAAAGTGCGTCATTACATACATTTTAATCATTCTCCTTTCAATTTAATATATAATTAAAGAAAAAAGTAAACACTAAAACCACTTTAATTTTTAGTGATGATAAAATTGATTCTGGGTCCCATGTTTGCAGGGAAAACTACTGAATTACTGCGCTTAATTCGGTTGCACAAATAGGCGCGTCAACAGGTCCTAGCAATAACTTATGCTGAGGATGACCGCATCTTATAAACTCATGACTTTGAGAGTGAGTTTTCAGTTCCAGCTTTATCTTTGTCCGACGCATAATTTTATATAACAGAATAAACACGTGTAATTGCGATTGATGAAGGTTAGTTTTATCCAGATTTGGTAGAGTTTTGTGAGCGATGGGCTTCTGAGGGTCTTACAGTAATTGTTGCGGCACTGGACGGTGATACTTCGAGGACTCCATTTGCAAACGTTAGTAAATTAATAAGTTTAGCAGACGATGTGTATAAGCTAACAGCTGTATGCTAATTCTGCGCAGAAACTGCTCCTTTCACTATAAAAAGTGAAGAGTTTGCTAAATTTGGTGATAAAGGATACGCAGCAGTATGCAGGAAATGCTTTTACAAATTCTAATGAGTTAAATTGAATAAGCAAACTTATTTGATTATTCATGCTCAGCCGTTAATATTTGGATATAAGCCATATTGGAATGACTTAATAATCAATTATTTAATTACCCTGATATTTAAAAGACCGATTTCATTTTGCAGATTATATCGCTAATTTTAAATTATGTTCTGTCAAGATATTTAGAATTATATCTAGTTTCTAAACTTTCCATAATATATCTAGTAATTAAATAGTGATGAGGTTTATTAATTCTACTATCTAAATATCAGCAAATTATGTTTCTTGTCCCAACTTGATCTATTAATTGTTAAGCCGCTATTAATAACTATATTTTACAATTAAAATATCATATATCTATTTTCATACTCATTATCCCACTATAATTTGATCTTTACAGTATATATATATATATATATATATATATATATATATATATATATATATATATCGGCTCACTCTTTTGGTACATCTCAAAAACATCCACTCAATAATCAATTACTTCAATCACAAGAAACATTTAAAAATGCTATATTTTCATCTTAACGCGTTCTTTACTCCTGTACATAAAGGGCTCTATATTTTCAGTGTTAATTATTTGATTCTTCAATAATTTTCCACTCCATAAGTACCGAAAGTTCGCCCTTAATCACACTCGTTACCACCACTATTACATTTTTTGATCTTTATGGAATTAAATGGAATCCCAGTTATTTTTATTCGACAATTACTCGTATATAAGTAAAAGCGTTATTTGAACACGTAAAGAGTTCCACTCCATAAGTACTTACAGATGATGATCCAAGA
This sequence comes from Hexamita inflata, assembly GCA_963988835.1. Classification (NCBI taxonomy): domain Eukaryota; phylum Fornicata; order Diplomonadida; family Hexamitidae; genus Hexamita; species Hexamita inflata. The sequence goes on along the minus strand of CAXDID010000396.1, from coordinate 11,547 downwards.
GCAAATACAATTTTAGTGTAGAACAATTTAGGAATTAAACGACTTCCAAACACTCGTGAACAACTTACCGTCAGTTCACGGCGTAAACTTCAACGTGGAAATAGAAAGAGCAAAATACGAATGTTAAAACCAGCAGTTCGAGCGCTTCTCCCTCCCCAGCGTCCCACAGTTTTACGACGGAGGGTTCAACTAATTCGATAGCTGCCCAGTGCATAATCAAGATTTGGGCCAGGAAGTTTACGCCCAAGAAAGAGACAGCGGTGTGTTCTCAAGACCACAATACGGGTCTTGTTTCAACCAAGCCCTCTGGAAGTGACTTCAAAACAAATACTTTATTATTATTTATTTTATTATTTATTATTATGTAGTGCGAATAATGCTATCATGCAAGAAGGAAGTAATATTATAATGTATTTGAAAGGTTATGACTATTATTGGATTACAAATACAAATTCATTTCAGTGCTTAGTACGCACAATCGATTTTGCACTAAAGATACGGACTGATAAAATTTTACTCTCTAATTTGCTTGTAGTGTTGTTCTAGATCTGTTTTATCTGTTACGTGAAGAATCTGCTTGGCTCTTTCCTGGCTCATTTTCTTAATTACAATTCCGTTATCAATCAAGAATTGAATGCTTTCTATTTCCAAACTTAACTTGTAACTAATTTTTCATTGCAGTTATTGGTATTTTAGTTTTCAGGAATAAAGAATGAAAGGTTAAAGAATATTTAGAGATTAAGTTGATTGGAATTACCATTATTCATTATTATACCCGAAACATACGTATATAAATATTCTTGGTTAAAGTAATTTATCCACTTCAATTAATTTACCTGATGAGTGAAGCCCCTGAAAATCCAAAGATTATCATGAGATAACTTAAAATGGTTCAGACCATGAACGATGTAAATTATAAAATCTATATACCAGATTAAAACAATCTTTTAGAAATCCATTTTTCAGTACGAGGACCATTAAGCACCGAATATGAAGGTGGTTGGTATCACGGAAAGGTACTTCTTCCAAAGGAGTATCCATATAGAGCACCAAACGTGCAAATGCTCACTCCATCTGGAAGATTTGAGTTAAACAAAAATTTATGTTTTTCTTTCACAGCATATCACCCAGAAACATGGAGCCCAGCTGTCGGTCTTGGTCCAATTATAATAGCGCTATAATCTTTGTTTGATGCATATGAAGAAAGAGCAGTTGGCATGATACCAAAAGTAAACATTGAAGAAGTAAAGAAATTAGCTGTTGAAAGTTAAAAATTCTATTGCCCACAGTGCAATATAAATCATAACACTTTTAGCCATAATAAAGAGTGATTTTTATGTATCAATTAACACACAGTATTTGTTTGAATTAATTATTAAACGAATACTTCATTTTATTTAACTTGATTTTTGTTATATTGTAAATACTATTAAACACTCCAATGCTGGTTGTCGTTTTGTGCGAGCTCCTTACATCTGAGAAGCAATAGTTATATAATTGCTTTGATTCAAACGCAAATATAAATGCGTACGTGGACACAAATTTAATTTATGTTTAACTCACGTCAAACTTGCTTCCCGAATGCATAATTCCGCACGGAATTAAAGTAACATTGTTGTTGGATGGTTTTGGTTCATATGTTCCGCATGCTTTTTTAACAGATTTCGACTATTAATCGCCACAGCTCATTGAAATTGAGTGCAAAAATGCAATTTGCTCAGATTTATACAAAATTTCAACAGGTAAAATTATTGTTGAGTCGAAAAACAGGTTCACTGAAGTTCCAGCCGGTTCGTTGCAGGTTTCAAGAGGTAACGATGGAGATTGCTTCGACAAGACAAGAAATTCTGTTGAATTATACCAAAATTATGTTGTGTTTAATTTGTATGCGACGCATGCTTGCGTTTCAATTTTATCTACAGCGGGTTCTATGAATAGCGTATCAACTGGGCGTGCGTATATAACGTATGATGATTCAACAAAATCAAAACATGAGTCGTTGGTTCTTTCCGTATTATCAGCAGCCTTTATCCCAGATTCAGATACTCCAGTGCGTTTGAAGGCAGCCCAAGATGGTATTTCGGCTTTATTTTTGGCAAAGGGCTTCATAGACTTTTAGCTGAATTTGGATTTCACGATTTAACCGGATCCTTTGGGCGCTCTGATAAAGAAGTCTGTAGAGACTCGTTCTAAGATTTTCAATTTTATGGGTATTACTAACGCTTATACCGATTCTGGGCTGTAGATTCAGAGTAACGGTATTCTGATCACAACGCAGCTTGGTCCTTCCGCTGCTGCTTCCAATGCTTTCTTATAGGCAAACAACTAGAACAAGGTTTCTCTCCGCGTAACCTTTTACATTACGAACAGCACCAAAAACATTGTAACGGTGCAAACTTAAATTAACAAGCCTTTTACCTTCACCGCTGGGGTGACGTGGTTCACTTGTGATGAGTTAATAATCACCGATTGCCAGAACACGCTCAAGTATTTGGACGGGCTCACTGTGGACCAGGTGACCGCTGTTTTGGACTATTTCTTCTACAGCAACGCCGTTTTCATTTCTAACATGAGTGTTCAGATTCATTTGGTCACCGATTCCTGTTTCAGCGATAGTTTGGGCGACTACACTGGTAGTTAGCTCACCTTGACTATTTACGTTGACAAAGCTGCGAAATACTGTGCCCTAAGCTACAGGGAAGAGGTGACGGTTAAAATTCTGAACAAAAACACTGGTCTATTACTTGGTTCGTAGTTAATAGTGTACCAGCAAAATAACATGAGTATAATTTTTAAAAACGTGGATATTGACAACAACCCGGCCCTCCAGCTTGATTTCTACGTGAACAACGTGATAAAGGACTCAATAGTGACCTCGGACTACGTTCAGCGGATTGACGCGAGAGTTACATAATAAACGATCACCATCATGTGCGCGGTCCTGGGTGCGAACCTCGGTGTGACCCTTATTTACTGCGGAGTGTTGTTTTTCGCAGTTCCAGTTTGGAAAACCAGAAACGGGAAAAAACAAATTCAAAAACTTTCGGATCTGAAACAAATTCACGCCGACCAAGAAATTGACTGAACGGGATTTTTATTTAAATTTATACAGATAATTATTTCATCATTGTCGGTTTGGCGGAGCTTGGCTGTGGATTGCACTGAAATTTGAGAATGAGGTTATGAAATGATGCTTTTTTAATCGAACGATTAATCCATACTCATAATATTATTCTGCATTATTTTCCCTTATGAATATATATATCAGATCTGACTTAAAGAGGCAGATAACAAGCACGTGAAAAGAAGAATCATTAGAAAGAAAATGATAGAAAGAAATATACTTTAATTATTATTGTAAAAGCGGTCTGTCGAATAATAGGACTTTAACTGATAATTTGAGTCTCATATTATATCATATTATTGACTTTTTGAGTGTGCCCCGCTATCAGATATTTTTTGATATTTTTTAGAATATATAATATAAATTTATCAAATACGAGAATAATTACATAATTCCACTTTAATGAAGAGGACAAAATAACAGTGGACTGAATAGGAAATATAATTACTCACAGATTTAACTGAAAATAATAGAACTGATCAAGCTAAGCAAATAAACTGGTCAGAAATCGCAAAGCATTTCCCAAACCGAACAGAAAACACAATAAAATCGTACTATTCTAATATTCTCAAGAAAAATTTAAATGCATTCATAAGAAAGAATCATTAATGGACTAAGGACGAAATACTAAGATTATGGCGCTATGCAGTTACATATAATTCAGATTTTCAGTTTATATAATAGAACTTCATGAACCAGTTCTCGGTCAAGCAGCTGTAAAGTTAATTTGTCTAATTAAAATACAGACACGAGAGATACTTGAAAGATTTTGAAGAAATGCTCAAAAACATGAAGTACTCTCAAAATATTTGTACAAAATTATTACTTTAAGAACTTTTTGTTGTTAAGTTCTCATTTTAAAGGCATAACATGATTGTTCCGCACCTATAAATGCGCCCCAAAACCAATGAAGCAATTGATTCAATTGAAATTAGAGCAACTGAATAATTCTGGGCACATATTGATCCAAAACATCTGCATGAAGTAATTACCAAAGAATAAAAACGAAGAGGAATAAGCGATGAAGAAATTCAAAACGTAAAAATAATTTGAGCTATATTTTATTTATTTGTAAAGTAAAACTATACATAAACTAATAACATATAATAGCTCTTTTGGTATATCTCAGTTATGATAATCTAAAACAACTCACTAAATATGCATAATAATAAGTATACATAATATAAAATGACTCACATAACTGAAACCTTATCATCAGTACTAGGTCTAACAATTATCGGACAACTATTTTTAGAACACCAGATACGCTAAGAATTTCCGAACAGAGGCGAAGAAATTCTGTAACTGCTGTATACTTTTTAATAACATTCATTAGGAAAGATGTACAATGTTCTGTAAAATAGTTTAAAATGTGGGTTTCATACTGATAATTCTAAATTTAACTTAAAAAACGAAGAATGAATTATATTTAATTAGATTTTAACTTTATCATTATGTTATACAAATATTTATATAATAATTTTTACCACTTTAATGAAGAGACCAAAATAGCAGTGGAGTGAAGAAGAAATCACAATGTTAACTTAACTTACAGAATCAAATAGAAATAGTGAAAATGGCAAGCCAAAGCAAATAAACTGGTCAGAAATCGCAAAGCACTTCCCAAACCGAACTGAAAATACATGTAAATCTTATTACGCTAATATTCTTAAAAAGAATTTGAACGCATTCATAAGAAAAAACCACTAATGGACGAAGGAAGAAATAATGTCTTTGTGGCGGCTGTCAATTACGTATAACCAAGATTTTAGTTTTATTTAAAATAATTTTATGAGCTAGTTTTCTGTTAAACAGCTTCAAAGTCAGTTTGTATAGCTTAAATACAGACAGTAAAAATATAATAGTGATTTTGAGAAAATGGTCAAAGATCCTTGTTATGCATAAACAATTAGTCAAAAATAATTACTTTCTGAGCTCTTTGTTGCTAAATTTTCATTTTAAAGACATTGTCTGATAGATCCATTATTATAGATGTGTCCGTAAGATACACCTAAGCCACTTGATATCATTGAAATCCGGGCTGTTGAATCTTTTTGGGAGAGAATAGATCCTAAGTTGTTGTGTCAAATTATCACTACAGAATAGAAAAGAAGAGGAATTTCTGACGAAGAAGTTGATAATGTCAAAATAATATGACGAGATGAGTATTAAGATCAAATTAGAATAATTGGTATAAGATTAGTAGGTTTTAAGTATATTAAACAGTAAATAGACCATTTCTAACTATTTATATGTTAGCCTCCAATATATTATAATATTTATAAAACAGTTATCATTACACTACATGAAATGTACATTCAACTTTCACACATATTCAATCAATTTTATTATTAAACATCCTTTTGATCATAAATCCCTAATTATAAGCCATTCTCCGCTCCACAACTAAATGGCTCCAGAGTTTCCATACAAGTACAAGGCCGTTCACCCGTTCTTGCACCTACCTCCAAAATTCGATATTATAAACTCTCCAATGCGTTTTTTGTCGATTGTTCTTGGTGTGGTAGTGGCTCCGGTAACGATGATAGCGGTTGCGCTGTTTTACTTCATTTGTGGTTTATTCTTATCGCTGGTGGAGAAAACAGTCAGTGATCACGAGACACCGTTTACTGGCTTCAGGAAGGCGTTCGCAAATGCAGTCATCGTTCTACAGTGGAGACTCATCATTCACGTGCAGCGCATGTTCCTTGTACGCGTTGACAAGAAAAAATTCAATAAGGACGCTCATGTTCTTATCTCCAACCACTAAAACATGGACGATGTTGCCATCCACGGAATCTTCCACCAACCGGTCTACCTTGCCCGTGATGACATGATTGACGCCTACGGTATTGGTAAAGTTCTTCGCGCTTCCCGTTCCTTCCTCGTGAATCAAAAAACATCCAACACTCACCTCCACGAACAGATGAAGCAAAGAAGCAAGAATGATATAATTCAAATATTCCCAGAGGGAACTGTGACTGCTCAGCACTGTGTTATCAGATTCAAGCCAGGCGCATTCAAACTTGATTAGTTAGTTCAACCAGTTGCTATTACATATCACACTGCTCTTCCAAGTGAGTGGCTGTGCGAAAAGGGTTTCAAGCACATTTATGATTTAGCATGTAACTTATTTAGCATCACCACTTACAAATACTTAGACGTGATTGAAAACGAAACACCAGACCAAGCCGGAAAGAGACTCGCTGAAGCACTTGGAGTGGAATACCTTCCATACACAAGCAACGACTGGTTGTACTTCAGCGGGAAATCAGATGATCTATCCAAATGCACCAAAGAGTATCTCTAAGACTTCGGATGGATGGGACAGCAAAAAGACTACCAAGAAATGTGCAAGTTGAAGAAAAAGAATCCACTGTACTATTGGGACAAGAAAACTCTCGGCGTTGAATGAACAATTATATTTATTTGAGTGATATCACGTTTCTGTATAATTTTTCAGTTTCAGCTACATATACGCTAATTATAACACCATTAGAAAATAACTCGCTCTAATATAATATTATTATAATATACAAACAATCTATTGTTACACTTCATTTGATGAGACCACTTATACATGATTTTGAATTCAATGTCCCAACTGTAAAACTTGCGGCAATACAAATTAATAGGGATCTTCGTCCATACGAGCCCATATAAGATCCATCAATACCAGTCTACAAGCTACGATCAATTCAAATAAAATAAGGCTTAGAAGCAGATTTTATGTAGCCAGTTTTTGTTTAAAATACACTCATTAATGGAGTTCCAGATGAATCTAGAACTCGTGGAGAAATGTGGAAGTACGCTTTATCATATCTATCTCCCTTCAAAAAATAAAGAGAAGACGAATTAGCCGGAATGCGCAAAACTTATAGGAATTACGTGCAATGCTTTCTCGTCGAGCCATTGTCTGATACCGAAAATTTAGCATCTAATATTACTAAAATGAAACAGCACTCTATTTAAATTGTTAAAGATCTTCTTAGAACTTAGCAAAATATGAATTTTTATAGAGAAATCAATGAAGAATAGGCATTGCTAGAAGGTGATTATAATGGACTCATACCATAAGTTCTAAAATCGTAAAATTTATCGGCATTATTCCGAATATTATTTATATATTCTAATTTAAATGTTGAAAGATATACATAAGGACAAAATGAACTAGTTTCGTAACTATTCATGACTTTAAGACGAAATGATTAAAATTAAAATCCTTTTCTTGTTGAAGCTGATTGTTTTTGGTGTTTCTAACGCATGATGACGACAATGCGAAGTTTATTCGATTTAGCTGATGATGCTAGTAATCATGGACTTATCGCCAGCACTAAAAGATTAGATTATTTCATTTCAAAGCTAAGACCAAAAACTTATAAATTATTTGTTAAACAAAATATTAGCACGGCAATGTTTGCAGTTTCTTGGATCACAAGTATGTTTGTTTAACTTCTAGATGGACCTAATTTAGAAAGATTATGGGATGTGTTACTTTGTTAGTTATTCTTAAGAGAAAAATAACTACTACAAACATTTGGATATTCGTTAAAACTTTAAGAAGAAGTTAAAATAGCTAAAGATCAAATTCATTCAATTTAAGTAAATCCAAATGATTATTTCTACTAATCTAGAAAAGCGATTATAGACGCATATGTTCCTATTGAGGATGAAGAGCCAGGCTAAAACTTATTAGACTATAAAAGAGAATCGTGGATAGATTATATGCTTGCTTTTTGCATTGTAGTTGTAGAGTATACAGTTAATAAAGGTGGAGACGAGTAGATTATGTTTTCATTATAGTAGCCCACAGTATTTTAAGAAGTTGAGATCGAAGTTATGATTCGTTAAGCATTTGATGTTCTTAGTGAGATGCGAAGGGAAATACATGGTTCCAAGTTTAGTCAGTTTGTAAAGAAGTTTGTGCAATGATTGTTATTAGTGATTATTATATGAAGTTTAATTGAAAATTACTCGGAAAAGGTTTTTACCAACCTTAGTTTTGTAGAATTAGTTATTCAAAAATTGATGACGACATTTTTCAAAATTAATATTTAATATAATCATCCAACGTGATTTGTGCAAATTTGGGTTGCATCAATATTCGTCAATTTCCACTTCACATTATAGTATGGTGAATTGGGTTGTAATAACATCGCTAGCAGTCGTATAAACGATATATTCGTTGACATTTGTTTCTTTGCGGAAGTCTGGTCTAGATTTTTGGTAAAATTTGGAAAAGCGAGGCGTGCATCTGGATATATTAGGTTTTTAGAAGTTATTCAAATTTTAGTATTTACCTGCGCATAACAGCGTGCGCCCTGGAAAAGTTATTTTTTCGCTTTCGTACGGGTTGGGTTTAATTTTCTTGATTTGTTTGCCAGTTTTCCTTGGGTTTACTGCTTACAACTTAGTGGTGCCTAAATCTGAGCTTCCCTTATCCTTTACTCTTCCGAAGTTAACATTTTGGACGGTGATTGCGTTCATTTTCTCAGCTGCGTTCCACGAGCTGGGTCATTTGTGTGCTGCGAGCTTGCTGAATTAGGAGATTCTTGGTATAGGTTTTGGTGTGCGTTTGTTAATTCCATAATTTTTCGTTAAGCTTGGTGCTGGTAAGCGCGAGCGTAAACTGATTGCCTCTGCTGGCTTCTTCTTTAATTTTATTTTAGCTGTATTGTCTATTGCTGTGTCTTGGATAGTGTATGGTTCATTATCTGCGTAGAAGACTCCTGGTGTAACTCTTACTGCTGATTCTGCTTCGTTCCGTGCATATTAGTAGATAACCGAACTTGCTGGTGAGCGTGTAACGTCCGCTGAGCAGTTTAAGAATCTGATTAGTGCGCATCGTTAGAAGTTCTACTCCACTCCCTTCATATTCGACACTGATTCGCAAATAGAGGCTCCTGTAGCGGTTTCGCGTTCAAAATAGTCCTTTGGCGCTTTGTAGTTGCCCTTTGCCTCGTTCGAGTTTGACAAGAACGGGCCCCATTATTTGCAAACGCAGCGTTATTTGAATGGGTAGTTGGTGAACGTGTTGCAGCCCGTTCGCCTAACGGTAAATTCTCAGCTTGATTTATCGCACTCGTAGCAGTTTTGCGCTGGGTCGGATAACGAGCGGTTGTGCGTTCTGCCCGAGCAAATTGAAGGGAAGGTCCGTTTTTACTTGCAAGTGGTTGTGAACGGGAAGTTGTAAACGGTTGAAACGGATTTTGACGAGCTGGCCGAGCTACTTGTTTTTGACGGTGCAGTTGAGCGTTTATAAGGGTTGAGCAGAGCTATAAGCATTTTCGTGTTGTTGGCCGAGATAAACCTCGGAATTGGCATCTTGAGTTTGCTACCAGTGGCTAAGAACGGAGACGGGAGCGAAATGGTAAAGAGTGAGGCACTGGGCGCTTAAATAGCAGCCGCGCTCATGAAGAGCGTTATCGGAGCCGGAATACTTGCAGTTGGGACCTGCGCGGTCGTTAGAGCTGTAATTGAGATCAAAAAGAAGGTTTAATGAGATGATGTATAACTTAATGTATTGAATATATCATAATATATCATATACTAGTCTAGTATAGATAGTTACACGAAACATAAAGTAGTTGAATAACAATATTCATGTTAATGGATAAATAGATTATGAGATAGTATGAAAACAAATAATAGTTTTGAGAAATGTTCGATAGTGGATTGTATGTATGACAATATATGTGCCACCACTCATATTCTATCAGTACTAGAAACAAACTATATTAGTATCTCGACATAATGACGCTTCAACCAATTGTTTGCCGTTTCTTCAAAAGAATGGGTGTGGAAAATGATTAAAATAAATAATTCCAAAATAATAGTCATATACAGGAAGTTGATCAACTCCACTTTAATTATGAATCTTCTACAATCAACAATGCTTGGAGTCCAGGAAGCTGGGTTCTAATTCATTTAAAATTTATAAAATATGACCAAATAAATTTACGAAACCGCCCTTCGTTAAAAAAGTTAGTTTGTAAATCCAGTTGAATTCTTGATTGATAACGGAATTGTAATTAAGAAAATGAGCCAGGAAAGAGCCAAACAGATTCTTAACGTAACAGATAAAACAGATTTAGACCAACACTACAAGCAAATTAGAGAGTAAAATTTTATCAGTCCGTATCTTTAGTGCAAAATCGATTGTGCGTACTAAGCACTGAAATGAGTTTGTATTTGTATTCCAATAATAATCATAACCTTTCAAAGACATAATATTATTACTTCCGTCATGCATGATTACATGATTCGCATTACATAATAATAAATATTAAAATAAATAATAAAGTATTTGTTTTGAAGTCACTTCCAGAGGGCTTGGTTGAAACAAGACCCGTATTGTGGTCTTGAGAACACACCGCTGTCTCTTTCTTGGGCGTAAACTTCCTGGCCCAAATCTTGATTATGCACGGGGCAGCTATCGAATTAGTTGAACCCTCCGTCGTAAAACTGGGGGACGCTGGGGAGGGAGAAGCGCTCGAACTGCTAGTTTTAACATTCGTATTTTGCTCTTTCTATTTCCACGTTGAAGTTTACACCGTGAACGGACGGTAAGTTGTTCACAAGCGTTTGGAAGTCGTTTATTTCCTAAATTGTTCTACACTAAAATTGTATTTGCTCTTGGATCATCATCTGTAAGTACTTATGGAGTGGAACTCTTTACGTGTTCAAATAACGCTTTTACTTATATATGAGTAATTGTCGAATAAAAATAACTGGGATTCCATTTAATTCCATAAAGATCAAAAAATGTAATAGTGGTGGTAACGAGTGTGATTAAGGGCGAACTTTCGGGATTTTAACAATAAATGGACATCTATGGACATATTACATCATATAATTTAAATTAATTTAGATATATTTAGTTATGTAAGGAACCAGAAGATATTAAAAGATACATACATATATATATATATATATATATATATATCACTTTTCAGAGATCCAACGAAGATGTTCCAGACACGCAGTACCCGGTGGACATCGCCGAACTACCAGCAATTAAAGCGTACTTCCAAGACATACACCCGAATTAACTAGTTGAAGTCAGACGCGGTTACGACATCGAGCCGTTCTACTACCCAGAGTACCAGAACAACTTCGGCATCCGAGTGAATTTATGATTTGTACTTTGTATTAAAAATAATCAAACGTTTAATCAATGTTAATTAATAAAGTTTGTTTTAATTGAATATGGTTTATTTCTCTTTATTTCACTTTGAGAAGTTTATTTAATGATATTTTAATATATATTTTATTTATTCATTTCACTTCCTGGAGACAGCACAAACAGACTTCATTGAGACTTTTGAAAGCTAAACATGGGTTCTCACACACCAGTGTTTCCACTTTCAAAACGGGCTCAACCCGTCATTTATGCCCACTCAGTAAAGACCCAATAGGGCCCT
>CAXDID010000395.1:0-16058 GCA_963988835.1 Hexamita inflata | reverse complement strand
GGCAGCTAAAAAATGATTGAATAAAAAGTATTAATTTTCACATAAAGTGATTAATTAACTAATGAAAAACTAGTACTAAGTAAAGCGGTTGCTTTCATTGGATGTAATTTAGCAAAATATACCACACTATATAAAAATATTAAATAATTTAAATAAAGAAAAAATAATACATTAATTGATTTCTTTAATATAACTAAATAAAAATATTCATTTAATTTTTTACAGCAGCTTTAAAATATTGGTTTTGATAACAATAAATTCTATAAATTTTGTATAATAATATACTATTGTGGTCTAAAAATGTGTCAGAAATCTTCTTATATAACATATATAACATTAAGATTATTAAAATTCATTTCCACACCCAAACGTTCTGTCGAACTCCGCTTATAAACTTGTTAAGTTTCTTAATGGATATATCTCTGTAATATTGTTATTATCCAAAAGTAGAACTTATAAGTTTTTCAAAGACGATATTGGATGCAAATTAGTAAGAAAGTTATCATTTAATTCTAAGGAAATTAAGGATGCTATATTATATAAGTCGAAGTTATAAATGATATTTTTGTTTAAAATTAGTGTTGTTAGTTTTTTCAGAGTCTATAAGCTTGAAATTTCCGATATTTAGTTTTCGCTCAAATAAAGTTTCTCTAATTGCTTCAATAATGAGATGGATGAAATATTTGTTATTTTGTTTTAGTTCATTGATAGAAACTGCAAATTAGTTAATTAATCCAGAAATTAAATTTCAGAGAATCCAATACTATCTAAGCTCAACTCACGCAACTGAACCAATTATCCAACCTGTTACAGACTAATATTTATATTATCGTTAAGAACCAATGTTTTCAGGTTATTGAGTTTTGTTAATACTTCTACACGTAATATGTTATTATTTGATAAATCGAGAAGTTAAAGTTGATCAAGGTCACCTATAATGTCTATACTTTGTAAAGCACAATTACTGATAGTGAGTTCAGCCATATTTTGTGGGACATTATTTAACATTAAACCAGAGCACCATTTAATCAAGAGTTATGTAACTCCTAAATTTTCTACAAATTCGATATCTGTTAGGCTTTCATCATTAAATATGGATAGATTATTGGCAATCACATCTTTTCTATATTTCATGATCATTTTTTAGTTGTAGAAGACTTTTTTCATCCAATTTAAAGTGGAGTGATAATTATAAACTATTTAACGCGATGTATTATTATAGCTTTCTATTATATTCACCACTTCAATGCTACTCGTCATATTCCGATCATTTTCTGTGCCTGACTATCGTCAGCGCCTGGTGTCGTCCACAACGCAGTTGTGCAAGCGTGAGATGCTTCCCTTGGATCAGCCCACATAGACCACTCCGTAGAAGCACGGCGCCTTCGTTGTTTCGTAAGAGGCCGAGCCGGATCAGATAATGGAGTTTTCGAAGCGTTTTGGTGCCGATTATTACGTGTAGTTCGGTTCGACGAATCTGGAGAGGGATGCGCGTGACGGCTCATTAAAAATGGGTGCGATGAACGACCGCATTGGCCGCCCGGAGCAGTTACTGTTTTAGTCGGTGGACAAGCAAATTGAGCACGAGTTCGACCAGTTCGAGGTCATCAGCTTCTTCCAAACGGTCCTGTACGGAATCAACTACGACGAGTTCATGCTGAACAGGACCCAGAACATAATACAAGAACGCCTCAAAGTTGAAACCGCTTGTAAGGGGTGCGAATCCCTGAGACAAATGATGAACGAATTCATTCAGTGGGAGCTCGGAACGGGAGCGCCCGGAATCGGAAAGAGCGAAGAAGGGGACGACGTCGACGACGACGATGACGACGAACTGCTCAACTGAGGTTATACATGTATTTTTTTATTTATTTGGGAATTGATAAATGAAACGATTAATGAATTGAATTAGTTGTAATGAAAAGAACTCACTCAGAAGGGTCAACTCGCTTACAAGGGGCTTGAAGTAAACTCCTTGTAAGTGAGTGACAAATATCATGTGTTATAACTCGTTTGATCATAATGATGATATATTAATTGGAATTTTTATTAATTGAACAACTGTTTTAGTAAGTATGCGGTAGAAGATTAATTGAGTTGAGAGGTTTATTTTATGTTATTAATTTTGTTGAAACGAAATAGTGTTAAGCTTGTCAGTATTTCCACTTCGCAAATAATTAACAAAATTCTCGAAAACGACTTCAACCATTTAATAGGTAAATTACTATTTTTGTGTTCAATATATATTAAAACATATTATTCGTATTTTAAATCACTTTATTCATTTTTTATAAATGTGTGTGTACCCTCTTATGTCATTTTATTCACTAATATGCGTTTTATAACACTCTGGACACAAATGATATCCTTTGCACGAACACACATATCTGCTATTACATTATTTGCAGCCGACACATTACGCACTTACTTTTATATACATGATAGCGGTTATATGCTTCTATTACTGGTTCTTTAATTGGGCTTACTACTGGTTGGTTACAACCTTCAATTTTTCGTGGTGTAGCTTTAATTTCATATTTTGTTAGATTTATTTTCATTTAATCAATTATGCTTTCAACATAATCCGTTATTTTAATTTCTTTATATTCTGGATGCAATAATTTCATCAAAGAAAACCCATTAACTAATATTACTTACATAAAATAAATAAACATCCTTGTGGTCCAACGAGTACATCGTCCTGGCAACTTAATATTTTTTGTAAGTTGGTCTACGTAATCAACTCCTTTATAATTATTATTGTAGTAACGAACTATTTCAGGTTGTTCTCTGGGAATACCACGAGAACTTACAAATTCTTACATTTAACAGGGTTATTTCACAAATTTTGATTTTGTATATATCATGGTTAAAGTTTTCTACTTTTTGCATTACCATTAATAATTAATTTTATGTAAGTAATATTAGTTAATGGGTTTTCTTTGATGAAATTATTGCATCCAGAATATAAAGAAATTAAAATAACGGATTATGTTGAAAGCATAATTGATTAAATGAAAAAAAATCTAACAAAATATGAAATTAAAGCTACACCACGAAAAATTGAAGGTTGTAACCAACCAGTAGTAAGCCCAATTAAAGGACCAGTAATAGAAGCATATAAACACTATCATGTATATACAAAAGTAAGTGCGTAATGTGTCGGCTGCAAATAATGTAATAGCAGATATGTGTGTTCGTGCAAAGGATATCATTTGTGTCCAGAGTGTTATAAAACGTATATTAGTGAATAAAATGACATAAGAGGGTACACACACATTTATAAAAAATGAATAAAGTGATTTAAAATACGAATAATATGTTTTAATATATATTGAACACAAAAATAGTAATTTACCTATTAAATGGTTGAAGTCGTTTTCGAGAATTTTGTTAATTATTTGCGAAGTGGAAATACTGACAAGCTTAACATTATTTCGTTTCAACAAAATTAATAACATAAAATAAACCTCTCAACTCAATTAATCTTCTACCGCATACTTACTAAAACAGTTGTTCAATTAAAGGACCAGTAATAGAAGCATATAAACACTATCATGTATATACAAAAGTAAGTGCGTAATGTGTCGGCTGCAAATAATGTAATAGCAGATATGTGTGTTCGTGCAAAGGATATCATTTGTGTCCAGAGTGTTATAAAACGTATATTAGTGAATAAAATGACATAAGAGGGTACACACACATTTATAAAAAATGAATAAAGTGATTTAAAATACGAATAATATGTTTTAATATATATTGAACACAAAAATAGTAATTTACCTATTAAATGGTTGAAGTCGTTTTCGAGAATTTTGTTAATTATTTGCGAAGTGGAAATACTGACAAGCTTAACATTATTTCGTTTCAACAAAATTAATAACATAAAATAAACCTCTCAACTCAATTAATCTTCTACCGCATACTTACTAAAACAGTTGTTCAATTAAATAGTGGGCAGTTTCCCATAACGGAGAAAATATATATTCTGATAAATTGGTGTGATGTCACATGCGTTCGACCATTTTTGAGCTAAAATGGTTAAAAAATTAAATAATTAATCTCCAAGTAAGATTAACATGATTTAACTCCACACAGTTTCAATAAGTTAAAATTTGTATTATTGATTTAGGTAATACTTTTACAGTATTACGATATTATTTCATTTGATAGATTGATTGAAAATTAAATGAATTTTTTTTGGTATAATAGATAAATATAATAGATAAATTAAATGTACCAATCACTTAGCTACGCCAGCTTCGATGGTGGCAAGCTTCTTTTCAACAGCTACAATTTCACCATGGATACCTTCCATTCTCTTCAAGAACTTCTTACCAGTACCAACCATTTCAGTGAGGGCTTGATATTTTCTGGCTTCTTCCTTGGTCATCTTTTCAACAGATGGGCCAACCTTCTTGATGGTTTCGTCAACGCCAACTTAGAATTGTTCAATGTCTTGCTTGAACTCTTCATAGTTACCACGGATCTCTTCAGCAAAGATAGAGTAATCTTGGATAACTCTGCGGTTGATCTTTTGAGTGGTGTCAGCCATCATTTCAGTTAAGTTCTTCTTAGCTTCCATGATTTCCTTCATAAAGTCTTCCATATCAGCAGCAATGGAGTCTTTGCTTTCCTTAATATCTCTGAAGTCAATGTTGAAATGACGAATTATTTTAGAATGATCAACTTATGGTTTAGCAGCGAACGGATTGAATGCCATTTTTTCTTACACGAAGAGAGTGGAAAGAAAATAACAATTATAATATATAATTTTTGTTTTACCGTAAATAATTTTAAATAACACTCCACATTGGATAAACAAAATTAATATTTAAAATTACTTTGAAACAGCTGTCTTCACTTAAATATAAATGTGTTTGCAGCTTTTTATAACAAATTAAATTCTCCAAGATCAACCATAATTATGTCTTTTAATGAAGACTTGAAATGAATTAAAATCGAAGCCACTTGAATTAGTTCACCTGCATTGTCCGAATAAATTTGCACGCCTACTATTTACAAAGTTTTCTCCAGGCACACATATTAAACAATACATTCTTCATCTTTGTATATATACTACTTCCCGTTTCCAAACCGCATAATTGACTCACTTATTGTAATGCCAGTTGATGCGAAAGAAGCTCCGAACACTTGAGTACATGATGTACCCTAAACTTTTTACTATGGCATGACTACACCGCAAATATTAGCTGCTGCCACAAAAGCTTGGCGAATCGCATTCGTAGCCAACGTGATGGACTTTGATTCATCTGTGAAAAATGAACAGCATGCGCAATCGCCAATTGCATACACATCTGGGATCGACGTTCTGGAAAAATCATCAACTACTATTGAATCATTTAAACAGTTCAAGATTATGTTCTGGGAGTGCGCTGAATTAATGAATAATGCCGTGTTTGGTTTGAATCCAATGCACAGAACAATAGCATCCACAGTTAACTTTTACTTGGTTGTTTGAATAAGTAATTATTAACCACTCGGAATTACAGAGGTAACGAATTGGTTCATGTGCAACGCGCAATTGTTGTCTGTTAATTTATTTTCGGCTATGTACGTAATGTCCTCACAAAAATAACGCTTCATAATTCGATCATCGCCTTCAATTAAATGGACTGTAAAATTATTTGAACTAAATGCCTCACAAAGTTCAACGCCGATATAGCCTCCGCCTACAATTGCAACTATTTTGTTCTGGTTTTGAAAACGATTCACATAGTTCTGAATAGTTCGCCCGTTCTCAAAGTTTTTGCACAACATAATATTTTCTACGTTTGAATTGTAAAAACTGGGGGTTATTGGTAAAGACCCGGAAGCTATAACCAAAACATCATATTATATTTCTAAATGCGTCTAATTCACTATTGAAAGAATGGAGACTGTTTTTTGACTGTAATCAACTTATACAGCTTCATGCTACATATATAACTCAACTCCTAGCTTTTCAAGGACTTACACCGAACTGTAAAACATGCGACTCATTGGTATGTGATTCTAAGCTCCAATTGCGATTCCACATGATAAAAAGGATATATTGTTGTTCTTTTCTACTATAGTAATATCCATATCGCGATTTATCCCCATAATTGTAGTTGCCAGCGTTGTTCCAGCATGAGTGCAACCAATTACCACTACTTTCATTTTAAAGAAGTGAAAACTTTACAACACAAATATATTTACATATATTTATGAATTAATTTGCAGTTGTTAATGTAGCAAAATTTCCCACTTCAATGAGTGAAGAGCTTGACAAATGTTGGAATTCGTTTAAAATATACGTAATGGCAAAAAATTCTGCCGCAGTTGGCTCAACTCAGATGGAGGCATAATTAATTGATGCGATAAGAAACAGGGAGGAGTCAGCAAAGGATTAGATGTTCCAGTATTTGCAGTTTGCAGATACAGAGAAGTCTCACTATCAACTGAAAAAGATTTAGCAGATTTTATACTCGAATTCTGCTCCAGCGCCATCTATTTAAGCTCCAGCTGTTGACGACCGTCCAATTTCAAAGTCCAGTGAGCAACTATCCTCTAAACCATCTGAAAAGATGATTAACTCACAGGTGTCCCATTTGCATGAATCAGTTCCAAAAACTGAAGAGCCCTACAGACCAATGGTATCCTCTCAGATCTCCAAGCCAGAATCATAATTTTAACAATACTAATCTCAACAATATCAGCAGCCACAATAAGATACCACTAGATAACAAGTTTAATTCGGTGAGCCCCAGATTCTGTTCAATTAGCAGGAAAACGTGAAACAACCCGAAATAAGAAGAAATCCTTCCCAGTCTAATTTAAATTCGGAGGACCGAATCGTTGATGCACTGATTCGAATCGCGCGGGAACTTAAATCCGGATTCGAAGGACTGATGAGCGAACTGGAAATGATCAACGCGAAACTGAGCAAGTGAAATAGGAATTGATTTAAACGGGAGTTAAACAAATTTATAAATATATTCAATTTACCGTTAATAAGGAACTGTATTTGATTATTTATTTATCGTTTTATGAAATATTACTATTTAATGAATTACTTTGAATACACTTGTTGCATTAATAAAATGACTCACTTAATTCTATAGAATATATTTAGTAATTATATATTAAACTCACTTAACTGTAACCTTATCATCAGTACTAAGGCTCAATTCAATCATTCAATCATTCCATCTTCATCTCATAAATCATAACAATCCACAAATCCACACATATTTTCACAATAACGCTACCTCAAACGCTAATCTCAACATCATACCAAATCTTCAATAATTGTCACTCTGAATAGCCTCCCCAGACAACCTAAGTTCTTGTTGTATTAATAAATGATTAAATAGTGTAAAATAGTTGTTAGAATCATAAATAATTACATATAATTACTAATAATAATTACTAAGAACACGAGTGAAGTTAAGAATAGATAATAATTAATAATCAAACATATATAATTTTAGTCAAATTAACGTTTTGATATACTAGTATCTTTTATAATATTTATTCAATTTACTATTTTATATAACATATTTATATAACTATGTTATTAACATTTAATAACAATTTTTGTTAAATTTCAAAATTTTTTTATTTATGATTGACATTAAATAGAAATCTTATTATCTAAAATAACTAATAAATGTTATGTTATATGAACAAATCGAAAATTTTCACATCAAATGAACTATCCTTACTTAGAAATGCAAATTAAATTCTTGCTCAGAAAATAAAAATAACATGACATAATAAAAAATAGTTCATACACATGTATCAATAATTTTTATTAAAAATACATGGCTGATAATGATAGCTAGTCTTTGATTGCGACAATGAGTAAAAATTATTAAAAATTTATGGCTTAGTCTAATTCTACCTTTCATAGCTAGTTAACGAACGATTTTTCATGTTAAAATATTGACAGTGCAATTATACAGTTTATGATTTCAGTTTCAGAAGATGTTAGTGTAGACTACGAAGTAAATTTGCTAGAGAGCGAGTTAACTGATTTTCAATACATAGAGGACTTAGACTGAATTTAATTTAGTTTACTAAGTTATATTGTAAAATTATTAACAAATTTAAATAATTTATATATTTAATTTATATATTATTAATAGAATTTAATAGACTAATACAAAATTCACACAATTCAAACGTAAGTTTCATAGACAACAATTACTTCTTTTTTCTCGTTCTTTTTCATCCTTACACACCAAAACACGGAACTGAAAACACAAAAAGCTGAAAAATTAAGAAGAATTACCACTGCGAAAATTAAAACGGTCTAAAACTCCATTTTCCAAGTAACAGCGAAATAAAGTCCTACCCCAGAGAGGATAAACAAAAATACTGAAAAAACTGAGAAAATTGACAGTTTTTATTTGTTCTCGTAGAATTTCGCTTGTGAAGCCGAAGAAAGCTACGGAGTTCGCGTAGAAAACGAAGAATTATTGGAAATGTTCACTAACTTCTCAGAAATTGAACTGTCTTCCATTTGAAGTGGAACCGAAAGATAAAGTTCAGAATAATATCAACTAAGCGAAATTGGAATTGAAGATTTAAATTTAGACACACTAATTTGATTGTGGAAAAAACATGACATATGATGCTCACTAGAATGAATATAACAAAAATTAATGATTTATCTATTGTATACAAATTCACACGTAATCACGTGCATAATTTGCATGTATTAATAACTCATTTGAGTCATTTATTTTAAATTACTACTTAATCTGCTTTATATAAAATTTAATACTGAATTTAAATTAATGCAAATCATAAATTCATTCAATTAATCCATACTTATACATATAGCTGGTATACCTTATATGTATCTCACTTAATTTCGTTTTCAAATTCAAAACCTGGCGGCACAACTCAAAGATTTACTCATTCATTGAAGAAGTGCCAGAAGAATGAATTCGCTTGGTTTGTTCCTATGGTAGGTTCTGTTCTCTATTTCGTAACGTTAATATTCTCATAATGTTCATAATTTTTTCTAGAAATTTATCTTGTAGAAAACTATAGCCATCCAATGTCATTTTCTTATTGCACAATAAGGGTTTTAAAAAATTAAATATCGCGCTTCAATTTTACACCACTCCATTGAAGAAAAATAGCAAAAAATAGCCATTAATTTGTATCAAAATCCATGATCTAATAACACTTTTTCTATTGTCAATTTTTATTGTCTTATTGTCCACTATTGTCAAAAGTAAGCTATTGTCAATAGTTGGATGTTTTAACTATATAATTATCTTAGAGCTGTCAAACCACTTTATTCAAATAAAACGCTTTAATTGACAACGATTATGTAGCCTCATATTGGTTGTTATTGTATTGTTGTATTGTTACTGTTGAGTGATGTTATTTTAGGTTATTAACATTCGTGTTTTCATTCCATTATTTTCAACCATAACAATAAAATAAAAATATTAATCCTGTACATTTATAAACCCACTCCATACATGATCAATTAAGATTTGATTAAACTTTACACAAAAATAAGCTTGGCCACAGTTCTGTGCATTGTTATAATACATAAAATCATCCAAACTTTCAAGAACAGAAATGAAAATGAAGTTGAAGAATAATCCGTAGCTGCAGATAAACCAATCAAGAAGACCGATGGTAAAAATGATGACCATGTTTCTTAAAGCCAATCATTATTTAGCCATCATACTGATATGGAAGATAAGTGAGATATTTCATTTTTGAATTTCCCATTTTGAAGTTAGTAAAGATGTTCGATTAATTTGACTTATCCGTTTAAGTTTTAACTAAAAATTAATGTAGTATTGTTAATTTAATAAGTCCAATATTATATAACTTACCAAATCTCAAATCACTTCTTCAACTTCTTAATCAGCTTCTTCTCAACTGTTCTTTCACCAAGAACATCACTATAATATTAAGTAATATTTAAATTCAGGATTAATGTATTAATTATACTTTAATCATTTGCATACTGTATTTACATATCTAACAACCTCTTGTAGTATATTGTTTAATTTTATTGTTTAATTCAGTCTTTTAATTCTCTATATTTTGTTTCTAATATAATCGATAAATGTAACCACTTTGAAACATATTATCAATTTTAAAGTATTCGGGTAAGATACAAGGCTTTACACTTATCGTTCATTTTCTTACTTACCAGTGAACACATGTTCCCGCTCCAAATGACCATTGAATCTGCAACTCTAATAACTCCCGTTCTTCCTCCAGTACCTCTCACTCCGAAAAAGAAAAACGGTTTGTAAAACTATTTTGGTGGCCACTTTTCGGCCGTTCGTTTGCAAGTTCACTAGGTATTCGGATTTGGAACCGTTTTCATTTGTTATTTAATTTGCTATTTAATATTCCCGACGAAAAATGATTACTCGATCCTGCATAACACATTTTCGCACCTTGGGTCATACACGAAGAACAAAAACCCACATGGCTGGATCTTCTTCTCCTTCGGGTAGATAATCAGCTTCTTTGTTGAAATCCCAGTTGTAAGTTACATAAGGCACCGTTTGGAACCAGTGAACAAGGTTTTCGCACGCATTATAACAGGAACGATGTACTTTGGCACCACATGCTAACTTCTAATCGGTTTCTTCCCATGCACACGAACAATCATGTTCGGGAAAGTAATGGTTGGTGCGGTACACCAAGTATGCGCAACTTTGTGCTTTGCTGTGTAGATAATCGGTTTTTACCTATTGGCTATTTTTATTTCCATTGACAGGTGCAAAAAGAGGAAGTTGAACTACATACGAGTCATGTTGCCATTATTGGTACTGCTTATAACTATAACACTCGGAATTGCCGTGTTGGTCGCTTTTCATTTCATTTACAATTAGAGGAAGAAAAATAATCCTCAAATCGGGTCGAACTGGTCAGAGAGCATCGATACCTTTTGGAGTTTCACGCTCTGGGAGAATTTGATAATATATGCTATGTATTTGTATTATATTTGGTTTCCATTTACACTTCCTTTGTGCCCGTTTAGCGCTTCAGCTAAAAGATATAGTACAATGTGAAGTAAATAGAGTTGAAAACGGATTTGTCCAGGATTTGGTTCGAAATTATACCTACAAAAGCAGCTGGGAACTTTCTGGAGCACCTTGCTGACTACTAAGAGATTTAAAATCTGCTCAGCACGGATTTGATTTAAACTTTAAATTTATTATATTCGGCCGTACAAAGGAGTGAAAAAGAAACAGTAAAATAAATCATAAAAGAAGTGCTGAAGAAATCGGACGAACTCAGACCGTTCAAAAACGTTCTACTCAAATTTGTGAAGTGAAAAATATTATATTTAAATTGTTAGTATAACTATAATTCCAGTTTAGAATGTTTCCACAACAAAAATATAAATAATTATTAGTTTTGGAGTAAAGAAATGTACCTCACCAGTTTATGTCTATAATGGTCGTTAGAGTTAATAAACGAGTACAGGAAAACATACCAATATATATATATATATACACATGACAATATTTTAATAAATAATCAGCTAGGAGCATTTATTTTATAATATGTTATATATGAGCAAATATGTGCGACGAAAATTAATTTAACATTTTCACTTCTTAAATGAATTTGAAATAAATTTTTTTATGTAATGACTAAATAATATTGAATTAATAGTTTAATAAAATCGCACTCATTACTCAAATCGAGCACCATAAAAATTTTATAACTTTAAAATATTTATTAATCCCAATTCAAGTGTTGTAATTTTAGTTTCCAGAGTTTGAAAACTATGAAAAATATTAAAGTTTGTAATTTCAGTAATTTAACTAATATCTAGCATGAATAATTCCTTATATTATTCATATTCTATAATTTTAATCATTAAATTTACAGGGCATCAATAACGTTGTAAAATAGAAACAAATAAAATCGATATTAAACTTGAGATCCAGGTTCAAGTGATAAGCGGCTTCGTTAATTTAAAGAGAACACTAGCTAAATTAAAAATTAAATTAGCTCAATCACTACACTTTTATTTGAGATATTTTTTATTGAAATTAATATAACAAGATTGAATTATATAAAAAATTTGAAGTTATGTTAAAATACTAACCGCATAACCAAATATATAATTTATGCTTTCGATAATTTCAAATATTAGTACCAATTTAATTATTTTACGTTTCTAAATATTTCATATTTAGACATTAAAAGTCGATTATCAATTAAAAATGGGAAATATAATTACTTTTGTTCTTATATAATATTAGTAGCACAAGAAACTTGAATTATTAATTTTGAAAGAGATTATACCGATTTCTACCGGTAGAATTTTACAATTTAAATTATAATTTTGATTCTAGATTGAAATTGTTGTCAATGAGTGTATTAACTCTATTCCTCAACTAATAGGTTCTTTAAATGAATGTAGATGATTATAGTTTTAATATTATGGTAAAAAATATATATTTGATGTGGATGAATTAAAATATTATTTAACAGGGGGAAATACTTAGTTTCTTAATTTGACGCTGTATTATTGTTTTTAGACGCTAAATAATATAAAATTCAAAAGTTCTAATCATCAGTTTAAATATTTTATGATCTTGACACTAAGTTTACGGAATAAATATCCTGTAATACTATAATTACTTATTCAGTCTTTATTATAACTAGAGCAATTTATAATATATTTCTAGCTCTTTAAATATAAAAGTTATATCGATTTGCTCTGATATTTTATAAATATTCAGGTTACGGTTATGTAATTAAGTAATTAAATTTACTGTTGTTGTTATTTTGTTCAACATTAACTAGTTTTTATTTGTTGATGGAAAAATTAATTATTGGCTAAAAATCAAAAAATACAAAATTGTGCTAATTCTTAAAGATGAACTTTAAGAGGTGAATTAATTATAACGATATTCATAATTGTAGTATTATCTAATGAGTATACAAAATCCGTTGAATTACCTTTGCAATTGAATCTTATCATCTTTAAAAGTAAATTATTTGAAATATTCTTGTCCTTGATAAAATCGTTTTTGAAAAATACTACTTTATAAAATGTAAGGAGACAATATAGTTCGATACCAATTTAAATAAACATCTTCGAAAAATTGTTTGAGAAATATTATGTTAAATAGTAATGACTAGGTTCTCTTATATCAAACAATAAAATAAACAATTATCAAAATAATTAAATCTACAAGAGATCATTTGTACAAAAAAGCGCTTGTCACTTGAACTTTAAAATTTCTAGGAAACGATATTTAACTTCAAATATGTTGTTAAGAATTTTGTATTTTTTGATGTTGATCATTAATGTAACAGTAGATAAGCTAAAATGAATTGGATATAATTATAACTAGGCTTAACAGATTGAATCAATTATAAGAATAATCAAATTGTTTGTGTAATAGTTAGAACACAAAAATAAATGATAGAAATGGATAAATTTTAAAGTTGAATTAAAACTAAAAAATTAAAGTTCTGTCGCAGATATCAATCCTTACTCACATTAATATTTTCATTTCCCTCCATCTCAATTATTTTAAAAATTATTTTCATGTATATATACAAAAAATAAGATCTTCAAAGTTAATAATTAATATTTAATAATATTTACCAATTCATGAATTATGTTCATTAATTCAGTTCATTGATTAATCAGAACTGCGTTTGAATTTCACAAATCTTTTATATCACACCAAATGCATATTTAATCATAAAACTTCCCAGAATATAACACTTCTTAAAACTATGAGATCGAATTATCAATGTAAGAATACGAGTCAACAGACACAGATTCGGATTATTCTGTTGAAGAGTTAATGAAGATAGAACATCTTACGTTTATGATCAGATAAAGCATAAACAACTTAGATGTAGATTATGTGCTCGAGCAGGTGGGAAAACTTGAACTGCTCATTAGTATTCATGTAAAAATAAATAAAAACACTCTATCAAGACACGTTGATTCTCAAGTTGTAAGAATAATAACAACAGTGAGTAACGTTTATATTTTGGTTATTTTGCTCAAGCTGGAGCATTAGCATTAAATGGATTGAATAATAATAACATGACTCAACAGTGAGACTGAATAATTGAATAATTTATGGATCAAGAAATTATCAATCCGTAAGAGATATTGTCTTTGAACACACGTACATTACGTTATTTGTATTAATGCATTTCCGTATTTGTATCATTATTAAAGATCTTATATAGTACTAATTTATAAGAGCAGCAGAATTTTGATCAAATCTGTACATAAAAGATTGAGTATTTTGTAACATTTGTACCCGGTTATATAGCGCATTATACTACAATTTTTAATAACTTGTAAATAGTAGATTCAATTTGAAATTGTAGTGTTTTGTAAAAATTCTCGGAATAGCTCCAGTTTTTCATATTACTGCTCCATTCTAGTATACAGAATTATTATTATATAATAGTTTAAATTTAGTGTAACTAGCCGATCTATCACAAAATTACGCAAATACTCGTTTAAATCTCTTCACCGATCTTATTTTCTCCACATCAAATGGAAGACAGCGAGTTATCCCAGCTCTTGAAGCCGAATAATTTGAATAATTCTTCCCTCTCAATTTCCGAGACCCCATTTTAGTCTACGAATCCCGAACCAAAATTTTACTAGGACAAGAGGAAATTAACGATTTTCACCGTTTTCAGCGCCCTCTTTTTAGTTCTGTCCTCCGTTTCCCTCTATTTCGCAATCACTATGAAGTCACAATTTTAAACCGTTCTGATCTTTGGGTGCGTTCTACTGGTGAACGTGAGCGCGTTCTGCGTGTTCTCGAGCGTTGTGTGGTGCTGCAAGAATAAGCACGGAGAACAAGAAGATGTCGAATTGGCTTGAAGTGAAGTTGAAATTTATGATTAATTATAATTATCTGGGACAAAAAAGAATAAATTCACTTTTTAATACACATACAAAAAAATGATTAAAGTAAAATAAATAAGTAAAGCAAATCAGCAAGAAATAATCTATTAATGATATCTAATATATGGAGAAACAAAGTATAATTCTCACAGTATGCTCTTATTCTTGCAGAAACAAATCAAAGACGCCGATTTCACTTTGTAGCATGCGCGAACCGAGAAGAAAATACCAACAGTGCTAACTAATGCAAATAATATGCATTGCGTTAAAATTAGGTTCTACCACACATTATACTCCTAGTTTATGAATTTAATTGAGAGGTATATGCCTATTGCTGAAAGAACAAACATAACAGAGCTGCACCACGCGATAATACACCAAAAAACCCTTCTTTAATAAACTACTTGGTACTCTTCGGATAATTATGTTTGTTGTTTCCCGTCTGAATGGAGGGTTTCATCGAATTCTTATATTTGGAGAGCGAATGAGTCGCTGTTTTCCATTTGTGGTGTGAAGAACTAATTTTATACCAATAGATAGTAAAATAGTAAATATGTATAAATATTAATATTAAGAATTCGTAAATTTGAATTTGCAAGAATAAACAATAAACAATGAAAAGTATAAAAATAATTATTTAACAGCAAAATAAAGATAACTAAGTGATTTATTTTTGACCAAATTGTTTTGTTTATTTCAAAGATTTATTATTATATTGTAAATAGTATACACAGGCAATAATAAAATGATAAATTATTTATGAATTTACATCGCGGCAACATATCTAACATAGTGATTCTTGTTAATAGATAATTACAATATATAATGAAGGATATCATCCTATAACATGAGGTAAAATATTGACAGTAATAAGTAGCTTTATTGTGTAAGTATAGTCATGATTTATGAGATGGAAGGAATGATTGAATTGAGCCTTCGTATTGTTGATAAGGTTATATGAGTCTTTTATTGTGACCTGTAAAATGTTGACAATAAATATCAAGAATGAAAACCAAAAGAATTTCTAGAAGTTTATGTATTTGCTGTTTAGTGAATCGTTTTATCAAAATAGTTTCGGTTATAATAATGAAATATGTCGAACAGACTCCAGTTACGTCTGAGACAGTAAGCTAGTTAGCTATCTGAAAAATTACTATCGGAACAAGTG
>CAXDID010000393.1:0-16473 GCA_963988835.1 Hexamita inflata | reverse complement strand
TATCATTTCTGAATTGATATAATTTGATGACATCTCAAATAATTAACACCGAAAATATAGAGTCCTTTATGTAAAGGAGTAAAGAACGCATTAAAATGAATACATCATTTTTAAATGTTTCTTGTGATTGAAGTAATTGATTATTTAATGGATGTTTTTGAGATGTACCAAAAGAGTGAGCCGATTTATATATTAATCCTTATTTTTATAGTTTAAAATATTTCAGGCTTCATTACTCGTAAATGTATAAACATATGTATGAGAAATGTTAATTTGGAAATTGAATATGGATACATCATAAATTGTAAAACAATATGCCTGCCATTTTATAAATAATATGTGTAAATAGAATTCTTATCATATATTTTCAATATACTGTATTAAAAATTAAAAGATTGTAAGTTTTCAACTACAAATTTCATCAAGTATTTCAATAATACTTTAATTTACAAATGATATACAGTCGGTCCAGATTGAGAATGCAAAAAAAATTCGTAGAATAGTAGTGATGTCCACATTTAATAAATATCTTCTTCGTATTGCTATATACTTATAACTATTACATTTTCCTCTTCACTCTCCTTAAATCTTTACCACCTCAAATATATGCTATTTTGCTGTATCACTATTACTTGGAATATGATAGTCTATATCTTCCAACATTTGCAAGAAAGAATTTTTGCATATTTTAAATTAATATACTATTTTGATATTTCGATTGAATTGAGAATTATATCAAAAACACAAAAATGACCATTATAATACATAGCTCAGATTGGAATGATATTTCAAATTTATTATTATTACTACCTTTGATCAATAAATATATTAAAAGTTATTTGATATTAGTATTTTAGTATTTGAAATTATTGACATTTAAACAATAATCAAATAATGACTTTAAAAACCGTAACATGGAATGAAATGAATAAATGCTTTAATAATACATTGCAAGTATAATATTACATAGTTGCACCAATTTTGAAGAACACTGCTATCAGCATACAAATTTTATACTTCGAACACAAATGTAAAATACAATTTCTGAATTTCGGAAACTTTTTTCACAAAAATTATTTAAATATTTTATATCATTGCATATTCGATATATACTATTATTTTATAAATTTAAAGTTCAATATTGTTATGAAATGAAAACAGTCAAAATATGATAGAATTTGGCTTATGTAAGCACATAGATTGAATAGAAGAAGATGACTCTGTTGTGTATATACATATAATGTTAAACCTTTACCATATTATTGTTAGCGGCGTACGACTTCTATTAGTGAAGTTATATTGAAAACCTCATATTTTAATCATTTGAATTTTTTAAGTACATATTGCAGTTGTTGGAAACCTATTATAAATTATAGTCAATATAGATACAATAATTAGTTATACAGAACAAAAACTTTTTAGTCCTTTTATTCACAAAAAGTGCATTCTCAATCTGAACTGACTGTATTTATAAATTTAAAAGTACAATAATAATTTAACAGAATCTTAGAATACCTATTGTGACATCTCTCTAATTTATAATAATAAATATCTCAATATTTATTGAACCACTTCAATGATATTCTACATATATTCATTAAGCTAACAGTTTGAGTGCTTCAACGAAAACGTGACTCTGGTGGGAAAGCAGTCGGAGAGCTCTTTCTACCTCCGAACGAATATAAACCCGAACTGCGTGAACTACGCTGGTTAGGAAATGAAGGCCGTTCTCAACTTCCAAGACGTTGTTATTCCGCCTGCGATGAGCACCGTTTTCCAGACTTTCGTCGCCGGAGACAACTTGGAGGTTGTTTTCGTTTTAGATGTGTCCACGTATGATGCCGTGAAAGAGAATCCGTCAGCCGATTTTACGATTTCCTTTGGAGACCAGTTCTACTACCCAGGCACAATTCCAGTAATTGAACACACCAGTTTGGATACGAGGCACTGCTGGGACGACGTGAAGTTTTCTGTCGATAGAGACTGGGCCTTCAACATATCCGTGAAGCCTCTCAAATGCCAGATTTCGAAGCTGATATCCGTTACCCTTCAATATTACAACGGAAGCTGGATGAGCATCCCGATTATTCCAACCGCTCCAACAGGCCCGTTTTCAGGTTACAAAACTGGCGACTTCAACACCCTCAACGTATTTTTCTTCAACACCAGTTCTGATGGAGATCTGGTTAACGCCGAGAAGATAATCAACTTCGTAGAGTTCTTCAAGCAAAATTTGAACGTGAAGCTCAGGTTCAGAATCGAGGAGAATGACCTTTCCTCCAGCATCCAGCTCGTGTACCAACAAGATATAGTCCAGTACGGAAACGCTCTTTCAGTTGTGGCTCAGCCGCTCCCGACTAGGTGCACGCTTGATACCTGGTACTGCTTCACCACAATGTAGAATCCAGCTCTAGTGGTAACCGCCTTCAGCACGATTCCAGGAGGAGTATCTATCTTTTGCCAACAATACCCCAACCAACACAAAAAAACAACACAAAACAAAAAACAAAAACCAAAACCCCCAAACCCAACCCAAACAACAAAAAAACAACAAACCCAACCCCCACCCAAACAAACAAAAACAAAACACACCCACCAAAACCAAAACCCAACAACAACACAAACACACAAAACACCAAACACCAAAAAACCACCACTCGCTTAGGTGTTCTGAGCACTCTACTGCTCGATTTGCATAGCATTTTGAGCGATACTCATCGGTATACTAAAAAGTTCTCCAATATTCAATTGGTTGTTTCAGGTTCATTCGAGCAAAGTTCAAACTTTCCAATTATGCTTTTCGGTAAGTTTTGGCTTTATCTTAGCAACATAGAAGCTTAAACTGAATTTGGCCAGGAGACGAGATCCGTTGTTAGAGACATGGAAATTCCACGAAGGGCTTAGTATTTTTCAGCATGATTCGTCGAGTTTCGAATCTATGGCTCTGGCGATATTTAACAACGCGAAAATCTCAGCTTAGTCAAATTTTCTGACACTATTATCGGCATGAGAAGCTTCTAGCTTGCCTGTAACTTCAAAGTGCTTAAAAATGGAATAAACAGTTTGGAGACTACATTGAAGGCAACAGCAATGTATTTCTTGGTTGCAACAGTTTGTGATTCTGTTTCTCACATTCTCATCATTATGCGACGCTCTTGTATTGTGATCCGTCGGCTTCGTGTGTGCTTCGTCATTTGAAGGATGAAGTGAAAAAGAAATGAACCGCAGAATTAATTGAATATGTTATAATTAGCATAAATACAGTGATTTAATTTTCAAGCGCAATTATTACATAAACATTTGTTAAAATCAAAGTTGGCTCGGACACCACAGTATACCTACGACGAAGATAAACAGTTCGAGAACCAGGCCTCCTTCAAGCTTCCGATCGCCAACTTCAAAACAAGAAAGGGAATCACCTATCAATACCACAGGACCATCGCCATCAACGAGACGAAGCCGTACTACTACCTTACCTTCATTCAGCTTCAGGACGCCAACGAGAAGATGCTCGCCGGCATTTACTACTCAGGACAAGCTCAAAAGTCCTGCTTCGAGCACATGCAGTACCAGTGGTTCAGCGACAAGGTGTGCATCAAGGCCTTCTTCAAAGACAATCCGACCTGCCGCGCCCGCTTCCTCACCAATGGGGTCGTGGGCCAGTTTGTCGGTCAGGAAAACAGCCCATCCGACCCTAAGACCTTCTTCTGGATGAACATGAACCAGCTGGTAACGGAAGTATGTCCCTAATAATAATCCGTCAATTGATTTGAATTATAACTTAACGTACCGTTTATATAAATACAATTAAAACTTCAGTTTTGACCAGTTTCATCAGTATACAACTACCAGTAGGAGATCAATACCTGTTCGCGTGTGCTTTATAAGTCTTTTGATTTAGTATAGTTGAGTTGCCGCTTTCAAGTTACTAAATTGTATTTGTTGACAGTTCAGTCTAAAATTAAGGCAAATTTGTACTATTTGAATTTTGATATAGTGAATTTTATAAAATTTATATATATATCAGATTTATAATAGTACAAAAGAAAAAGTATACTTTTTTTACTTCACACTTCAAATCGCACCAAGTTTTTATGTATTATTTGCTTTAAAACCTAATTCAAAATAATACAAAACAGAATATTTTGACTAATCAAGGAGGTAATGTATATCGCTATCTCGTTATATATTACTAGACTTGCTAGTAGTTGTAAATAGCAATATAAGTCTTAATCGTAATTGCTAAGATTCATATTGCACAATTACTCGTAATTTATTGGAATAGTGCGCTATATGATCTTTATGATAATATTTGTAATAGGGGTTAAACTGGTATTTATATTTTTAAATTAAGGCAGATATCAGCATAAAACGATTGACAACTTCATTTGAATTTTTCGAATTGAAACGGAAAATGCTAGAGATGAAATGAAATTATTAAATTTATTATTATAAGTAAATATATATAATTTACTATTAGACGACCTTATTATATTTGTTCAACACTAGTTAAATCATAATTTTATGCTTTTGCTATAGTTATTCTAAAATCAACGAACTCCTATATATTTTATGAAACGTTAATAACCTGAAGTAGTACGCAGCTAAAATTTGGATCAACTTAGTTTATCTTCTTCGAAATAAGATTAATTTTATCTCAAGTTAGCTTTAAATAGAATGTAATGAAGTGAAACTAATATTTTCAACTATGATATATGTTTTATCTTGTGATGTATGATATAAAAATAAACTTGTTCTATCTTCTTATTAATCCATTTCAAATATATTAAAAATGATAAAATATTAATAATATAAGGTTAAATTATCTCAACAGTTAACTCAACAGTTGAAACTAATATAGTAGTACAAATAGTGGTACAAATTATACATACTGTACAAATTATAAAACGGAAAGCTATTGGGAATCTAAGTTCCATATTTATCATGATGATAAATAGCAACAAGTGAAATAATTCTTAAAAATACTTTATTATCACATTATTAACAATTAAATATATAAATAAAAGTTCATTTCTACAGTTTGTTTACAATTCAAACTGTATAGATATGTTTTTCAATAGCTTAATACTTTCATTCCTTCTCAAGATGAAGAAAAAGATACCTCCGATATTAAATTCAGTTATTTATACTTAAGTTTATTCTGATATTGAATTGTGCTTAAGTCTTAGTCTTGATCAATAAGAGGTGGAATAATATCATATAATGAATAATATATTATAAAAAGCTCATCCCGTCTATTGAAATTACCAAATTTCTTTTCAAATGACATATAAAAATGCGATTTATAAAATGCTTGATAAGTCTGGACTCATTTATAACTGCGTGCGCGCACGTCGTGCGCACGAAAAAGACGTGCGTTCGCCAAACAGGCGCACGAGTGCGCGACTACACAAGTATATTTATCATCATTATTATATTTTGATGGTCAATTCTAGTAACATCAGCATTACTAGAACAATCATTTGATTCAAAGTATGATGTAAAGCCAGAACCTAGAATCGTACTGTGGCTATAGTTGAGATGATCTTAATTATATATTTTAACTTAATAAATTTATGATGTCCATGAACTTTTAATAATTTTCCTGGTCCCAAGTACTTTTATCCTCAAAGTACTTATATTTAGCTTTTAACTATCCCCATAACCAATTTCTAGTTTTTCATATATTGTGTGGAAAAATTGGCCAAAATGTTTAAACGGAGTGGTTTTATTAACAAATGTATATAAATAGTTTGCAATAAAGCTTCAAATGAAAACAAGCGCGTTTTTCAAACTCTTAAATGAAATTGTGACATGATTCAAAATTTATTCCACATCTTAGAATGACCGAAACTATAAGGTAAGTTCGTAAAAATGCGCCTAAATAAGTAATTCACTTTACCAGTTTCCGCTAAAACGCGAGTGTGACTCATAGCAAAAAACTATTTTTATAAATCAATTCACTATGAAACCAGACCATAACAAAAAGAATTTTGGCCATGGAATGAACATTTTGGCCATCGTCCAGGATACATTGGAATTAAATGAACATTTTGGGTTCTGCCCAATTTGGAAATGAACTTATTGGGTTCGACTATATCAAATAATTTTTACCACTCAACAAAAATTAGAATTAACACATTTACTGGCGTTACCAGTAATTGTTAAATATTGATGGAAGTCGAGATTTAATCTATAGCCATCCAACAATAGACAATAAGAGCACTTTTGACAATCATTGGCAATAAGACAATCATTGTCTCTATTGTGTGCCACAATTACAGATAAAATGACAATAAGATTTTTGTCACTTTTCCTTTAATTCAGTTTTACAGTATTTATACATCTAATATATTGTAAATTTAATTTTAGTATCATATTTCAAACATATTCACTATAATATGGAGTCAAATAAAATATTTTGATTTTCGTCGTTTTTGTTCATTTTCCAAGGGCTAAAATGAAGCTTAGACAATAAGAGGCAATTATAAATATTATGAAAGCCGTTTTTAGCTTTTAAATCATAATTATAAAGATTGACTTTCAAATTGCATTTATTGAGGTGTGGAAAATATTGGAGCGCGAACATTTTTATTTTATGCATATAAGTGAATTATAATCCACTTTAGCAATGAAATAATTACTCTTATTGTCCTATACTTCATTGTATTCTATTGTCTGGGACTATGGTAAACCCTTATTGTGCAATAGAAAATAGACAATGGATGGCTATAATTTAATCTAGTATTTATTTCCTGTATCCAATCAAAAGTCTAATAATGTTTTAAAAATTAATTAAATAAAGAGGAAATAATAAATCAACTAACTATTATTTCGTTTTCACTCCTCATATGGAAGAATACTAAGAAATGATCAATCTTTTGAACAAATAACTAATTATTCAAAAAATTACCATAGAAGAGCAAAATAGACATATTAAGAAGTAACAGGATGAAATTTTATTGCTAGCCAAGAAAAATAAATCGAAAGAAGAGTGTTCAGACATTTCGAATACAATTCAATTATAAAATCTTTCTTTTGAACTTTCTAAAGAAGTAAACTGGTTAAGATAAGCACTTGATCATCAAATACTGAAATCGTTCAGCTAAGATAAGTAATTAAATCAATTACAAAAATCCGCAACTCTTGGTGCCCAGCCATTTTCGCCTGCTTCTAAAACAAAGGCAATGGTAAAGAAGTTTTATGATCAAGTTGATGAATTCCCTATATACAAATTTGATTAATCCAAAAAATGACTAAGTGTGACTATACTGTATTGTCTTTGATTTACTCTTAATAATTGATTCATTCTGACTACTATAATAATTAGTTTATAATTGGATTTATAAAAGTATAATAAGAAAAATCACTCGACGTCCGACTCGTAAACGTAAGTGCTGGAATACCAGCTTTGTTTAGTGTGGCGGATTAAAAATAATATCTAAAAACTAATGATCATTCGTGTAGACTTACAGATTCCTGTCCAGAAGACTGATCTATTATTAACGAAAGTTAAGTGAGTGGTATCTAATAAAAGTATATACTGTGGGTTTCAATATCAAATAGAATTAATTTCGGAGCTCATTTGGAGTGAAATAAATTTGTAAATTTATATTACAATATACTATGGTAACTTCAACCGTACCGTTTATTTCAACTCAGTTTCTTGCTCGAATTTTAGATAGCAAAAAATGACGAATTTAGGCCAAAACAGCCCAAAATCAGAAAAAATCTGGTGCTCAAAAATTCATGGAATACTACTTACTACCTCTGTATTCATCTGTTAAATCAGTTCAATTTTCTAATGAAGAACTCGTCCGAACTTGACAATTTTTTATTATGTAATTAACTTTGATTAATTAAACCGCAATAAGAACTCAATCAAGACCGCTGTAGAATAGAATTATGTAAGTTCACTTTGTAATATACTGTGTGAACAACGGGACTTCAGCTATATTTTTGGTAAGTTAAAAAATATTAATTAATGTTTAGTATTAAAATTGTCAAGTTCGGACGAGTTCTTCATTAGAAAATTGAACTGATTTAACAGATGAATACAGAGGTAGTAAGTAGTATTCCATGAATTTTTGAGCACCAGATTTTTTCTGATTTTGGGCTGTTTTGACCTAAATTCGTCATTTTTTGCTATCTAAAATTCGAGCAAGAAACTGAGTTGAAATAAACGGTACGGTTGAAGTTACCATAGTATATTGTAATATAAATTTACAAATTTATTTCACTCCAAATGAGCTCCGAAATTAATTCTATTTGATATTGAAACCCACAGTAATATTGCATACTAAAATTTAGAATATATATTACCTTATTATACAAACAAGCTCCTAACTCTCTTATAAATGACGAACTCACTCTGAGTTATCTTTTTGTATCATAATTTTATCTTAAAATAGCTAAAATAATCATTAATATAAGCTAATTTTGAGTGAAAAGACCTCTTATATGCGGATTTCTGTAGTAGAAGTATTACTTAGAAGTGAATACTTCAGGTAATCCTCTCTGGATAATATTCAGTGATCACTTTTGATTAATCTAACCATAAATTCAAAATAGCATCCGCTTCTCAGTCATTTGTAGTTTTTATTCTATTTTTATTGGTCCATTATCTATAATTAGCAAATAATTGTGACTTTTATATTTTCACTCCACAACGTTAACTGGTAATAATGGGATATAGTGAATCTCAAGGACCCTGCTGACATTCTATGACTAAAATCGAGCGCATCACAAGAAAAGAAGCTTCCACAGCAAAGGCAACAAAGGAGATGATGTTAGTGTGTTATTCATATGACCGATGAGCAGTCAAGTCATCAAGAAGATTAGACGAACGAATGACCACATGACTGCAAGTGATATCAATATTTCAATGATCGACTCTCAAAGTTGCGTTGAGACTTTACAACGGAATGAAATGTAATAAATTTGCCACTTTCTGAAAGTGATTCAATATTAACCGTCATTTATCTAAATATTTATAACATAAAACTATTTAATCATTGTTTAATTTCTGATTATGCATATATTAGTTTCATTTTTCTACTTCTTTGTTAAAATGAAGTGGAAATATGTATAGAATTGATATAAATATAATATAGAATTGATATATGCTTTAATCTTTGTGTTTTAATCAATATTTATTAACTAAATAATTATAACATTGAAATATTATTAGTCAGCATATTTAACAATATTCTAACATAATATTTGGCGTATGACGTTCTGGAATCGTCTAGAAGTCTAAGGTTCAATTCCCAATAAGAACAAAAAATAGCATAAGATCCAGCCGTAATCACCCGAGGTTATCTATTCGTATTACTTATTATATACATTTAAATAATACATTAGAAAACTTCTATATATATATATATATATATATTTGAAAGTGGAAACACTAGCGTGCGAGAGCCAATGTTTTGCTTTCGAAAGTCTCAATGAAGTCTGTTTGTGCCGTCTCGAGGAAGTGAAATGAATATATATATATATATATATATATATATATATATATATATATATATATATATTAAAATCCTCACATCCCACCCCTAACTATCTCGTACCTCCTCGCTAAAACGAACCACAAACCAGAACTGAGAACCATGAACGCGCAGAAAACCAAATAGTAGCGGACTTTAACGGTTATGTCCTCCATTTGAATTTGCTCGGCCGCCAGTTTCGTTCCAAACGCCTGAACGAGCGCCGAAACGTTCTTTATGTTCCTTCTAAACTGTTCGTAGAGGGTGGTGTTTTGAATTTTGTAGTCAAAACAATACAAAGAGGACTCACCTAACGGGGTTAAGCTCGGGAAATAAACGAGGCCCTTGATTGAAATTAGCTGTGTGTGCGATTCGGGGTGGAAACGAGGTGAGCCTAGCATTAAATCAATTGAAACTGGGTAGAAATCAGTGCGCTCGCCCGCATTCGCGCACGTAAAACACACGTGAGAGTCATTTATCGTCAAATACGGACTATCATGCCTTGATTTGCGAGGAAAAACGGCGTTTTGGACCTGCTTAACAGTAACACCGTTCTTCATGAATTCACGAGAGAGCATTCCAATTGGACTTGACATTGAGCGCACAATTTTTAGATTTTCTAAACACATTTACTCACCTAATAAATCATCGGAACATTCTAACCACAGAATAGTGCCTTATAAATCGTACACAGGCCCGGTGAATTTGAACTAAACCGATTTTCCATCGGACCCGATAATTCGAAGCATTCTTATAACTTAATCAGTATCACCAATGAACTCGTTATATGGTTTTTTGCAGTTAATAGCTGAGGAATTCAATGTGAATAATATTTTTACAACTTTTTGATAAAACACTATTTCTTGAAACGGTAAATAACAATCAAAATCTTTCGCAAAGTTTGAAGTGACTGTAGTTATCTGCTCAAAAATTGAAAACTCAGACTGTCTTGTGTATAGACCCTAGCCGTCTGGAACTGTTGCTGGTAATGACAATGTAAAATTAATTACATTACTTAATGAACTTTGGAACTCTTTCATAATTCTATTACATACTCGCTTATCAGTATCAACAAAATCAGTATCACAATTAAACTACAGTAATGGAACCAATTAGGAAAGACTTGATATTCCAGACAAACTAAATTATTTACTTAATTCGTAATCTGGGTAAACAAACAAAGATGCAGTTGCCATTTTATTTTATTAATATTGAAGCACACAGTTTCCTGGTGTAGTTGCTATAATAAAACTGTTATCATTTGAGTTATATTAAACGTATGAATCTAGTAAACATTCTAGTCGGTCATATTTACCTATCTTAAATGTTGATACTACATCTTAAACTAATGTATTCGTTTCTGGAAATACTAAAGAGAATTAAACAGATGTGGCTTAAAAAGCAGCTGCACAATTATTTATTGTGTCTTCACACACAAATTCAATGTTTATGTGTTTAGTTAGTTGCTATTGTGTTGGATATGTGTATATAAAGCCCTAAAAATCCAATGAAAATATAAATGTCTGCGAAACTAAGTTATTGCAAATAATACTATCTTTCGAAGAATCATTTATCATAGTTGCCATAAAATTTGGATTTTTCGACTATTATGAGAGAACTACAGTAGTATTGTCAAGAAAGCAATTGAGTTATAAAATAGTTGTAAGTATTATCATTGAAGTGAAATAAACAATATAAACAATATTTATTAAACATTTAATATTAATAATATTCAGCTAATTTATCTATAATTTTCAATTCTAATGATCGATACATGAAGATTTACTCAGTATCGATCGTCAAAACAAAATCGATCGATCGCTCCTGGATTATTATATTGTGAATAATTACAAATTTGAAAAGTATGAAAAGATCTAGAAATTAAACCTAAATCATTCACTTGAGTTGCATTGAGATTTTAAGTTTTTGCACCGTTTCTTCGACTTGGCTTTTAACGAGTGAGTTTTCCTGTGCATGAATTTGGTCGTTTAATCGCTGAATGAGCCCCTCGTAGTAAATCTTTTGCCTGTTGATTTGATCAGAGTTAGCTAGAAGCTTCAGATCTTAGATTTGAGTATTCAGTGCTTGAATTTGTGTTTAGTTCTATTGCAGATTCGATTTTAGGGACTGGATAATGGTGTCTTTCAAGGACGTTTCCTATTCGTGTTGTTGGATTATCTTTTGCATTAGCTCCTCGGCTTTCAGGGATTTTGGACCAGGCTGTTTGATGTCTGATTTTTACAAATCGGATTATTTAAGAGATTCTTATAACTTCTAAATAATCTCCTCTTTCTCTTATAACTATGTTTGATATTGCTTAATCTGCTTATCTGAATTGGACTTAATAGGACTCTTTACTTACTAGGTTTCTTTAACATTTTACTTTTTGTTACTAATTAACTATAATTACTTCAGCTAAGCCTACAAATTCTTTATTTCAAATTTTTACTGTTGAACTAACGCTAGCTAAGATTTATCTGTAGCTTTCTCAAACTCAGCCAATTTTACTTTATAATCATTAACTTAGCTATGTAGCTATTTAGCTTCTTGGTCTTTATTTAAGTAGGCCTGTTTTAAAACGCGCATGTCGTTTTATAACTTTGTTACTTAGTCCTATAATGATACATCATCAGTTTTTAACTATGACAGCATCATTTGGCGCGGAAATGATAATTTTCAATAATTATAATCGTAAATATGTATAACTATTTATTATTTTATGTTTTCACTTCTGTATTATATTCGCTATTTTCTTCTAGTAGTAACAGCAGTTTCCGCTAATGTGCTGCTCTCGTAAAATATATGCTTTTTGTGCTATTTTTCAGCGTGTGCTTGCAATATGCGTAGCTCTGCGTCAATTTAGTGGGTGTATTTATCTACGTACCTGTAAATTACGAATCCTGCTCCAGTGAAATAATACTCACGATTCCAGCTACTATTACGTACTAAAACGCCTTTAGTCTAATTTGATTGCAATAATTTGTTACAAATTCGAGTTCAAACTCCGTTTGGAATAACAGTAAAAAGTAATAGTTAATTTGAAGTGGAGATTACTTAATTTACTTAATTTACATGTACTTAATAGCGATATCATGTACTTAATTTTACATGTATTTATGTATAATATTAATACTACAGAAATCCGCATATAAGAGGGGTCCTTTTTCATTTATAAGGGGGGTCCGGCCCCATTTATAAGAGGGTTGACCAATGATTTTCGGACCCCCTATATAAATGAACCAAATCTTACAAAATACCCGCATAAATAGCTTATATTTATGATTATTTTAGTTATTTTCAACAATATTATGATACAAAAAGATAACCCAGAAGTGAGGTTCGTCATTTATAAGAGGGTTAGGGGCTTTTTTGAAGGGGTACCCCCTAATAAATGAAAAGGGACCCCTCTTATATGCGGATTTCTGTAGTAATAGAGAAATTAATCTATTCCACTTCGCTTAAAAAATGGAAATATAAATGGAAGGCGAATCAAAGTATATATTTTGTCCAATTTAACTTATTTAAAAAAATCAATAAGAGTATAATGTCATTATATACTATTCAATGAGAAAAATAAAGGCAGAAGATCCAAATAATGTCTACGAACTAAACGAACACACTGAAGATAACAGGAAGTGCTGGATGAAATCTTACCAAACGATGCATTTGCTAGTCTTATTTTCTGCGTTGTTTAGAAAATAAGTTTGGTGTACTTGCTAAAAGCATCTAAAAGCCGTATAAGGAACTATGAACAAATTCATACGTTTTTATACGGGAAAATGCGAAAATTCCGTATTATACGGAGAAAATGCATGTCTAGTTCGGAACCAGCAATTAATCGTTTCGTTAGTTGGTTATGCCTAAATATATTTACCAAGATCGTAAATCCGCTAAGAAAATGTGTCATATGTCATATATGTTCCCTAAAACTAACCGTTGTTTTCACTTCTCGCACAAAATTAGTTGTAAGCTCCAAATTTAGGTTTCAAAGCTATATTCATGTGAAAGAACGTTTTTCGAAGGGCGAGAATATTCGAGGCGTTGTTTGTCTGACCGACGAAAGTTGCACTCACACCAGACTCATATCGTGCCCGACACTATTTTGAGTCGATTGCGTATGGTCTCATGCATACTTTATTATTGTACCAGAGATATATGTCATATTTCTGAAGCATGGTACGTTAGCGACACCGGAGTAGTATAAACCAGCAAGTATTTTCCTTCTAATAACTGCAAAAAAGTTTGGTAATTGAATCATTCAACTCAATTATTTTGCAGTGAGTACCGAACCCCCTTTCTAAGTGCTAATTTACCTAAATCCAACTGAAACGAGGATTAAACGCTGAAATTTGTAGTGTCAAATGTATACTGTTAACTTGTAACTACATAGCAATACCAAGTATCAATCGTGCACTGCGTTTGAGGCTGCTTGTGACAGTTCATTTCCAAGGTAAGCTACATCGGCGTGATACACTATTTTCATCTTATCCGTATTTTTATCCTTTATCTTCAGTACGAATGGAATGTTAAAGTTATTTTTGAAGAACTCAACGAAGCTTACGATAGTTTTCGCGTTCGTTTTATCACCTTCTGAGCGTGTTGAAGAAATAAACGCTTTGATAGTCGAAATCGCCTATCTGTAACTGAGATGTTAAAAGCCCAGTCTCTATCAACTGAAAACCGCACTTTGTCCCAGCAGTGCATTATGTCCAGGATTACGTGCTAAATGTCGTTTACAGTTGCGTTGTGGATCTGAATCGCATTTTATTTTAGTACACAGAAAATGAAACTAAATTATTCCATCTAGCAATATCAAAACTACTTTAGTCCAGCTTGAAGATAAATGTATTCAGCCCAGTATAACTCATCAATTGATATATTTCTCCCATATTTTATGGAAGATTGAAATTGTCAAAGTTTAAGACAACTTTCAACTATTGCCCAATATAAACACTACATTCTTCATTTATATGTACTTATAACTTAAATGTTGTGATTTGTTTAATACTCATTAGTTTAGCTGTACTCGGAATATCAAAACAATTTATTTAGACCGTAAACACTAAATGGATATATTACATTTGTGGTGTGAATGTTTAAAGTAATTTTAAATTATTTATGTATTATATATCATTATAATATATTCTTAGATATATAATTACAAAAGCTCAAAGATATACCACAACGATATACTAGTACTTACCTATCTTTTAATTGGTTACATATTCGATTCAATCCAGACAAATTTTCAAAGCAATCTTTTTGAACTCTGAGGTTAGTGATTAAAATTGAATAATTATAATAATGGAAAGAGGAAATAAGACATTTGTCAGTTTAGCTAGGAGAATGTACATTTCATTTTAATCAGCTTAATAAGAAATTAATAAGGTTCTTAATATGGAAATAAATATAAAGAATTACATTATGGATTGCATTTAATTAAATTTTATTCTGAATAACTAGCTACAATCTATAACTAATCTCAAAATTAAATATTCTCAGATGTTATGCTGACTATTTACAGCTGTATCATATTATTAGAAGTGGAATTATTGTTGTCTTCAAAATTTTTATATAACTGAATATTACCCCACTTCTCAAATTCATGTAGAATCCTATTTTAGTTTGTTCTGATAGAGGCGGTTTCATTAAATTGATTAACAACAAAGAAACATTATAACGAGTTAATAATGTTACAGCACGTGCTAATCCTGTAACTTTTTAATACAAATATTTAGACTTTTTCTTTTTTGGTTATGACAATGGTCGTCTTGATGTGTATAAGTATTAAGATGAGCAGTTAGTATTGTAGTTTTTCTTGAATGTGTGTGATCTGATTGAATTTGAACCAGTTTAAAGACCATCAATGCCATTACCACCATTTAGCCAGTCTGCTATCATCGCAATTGAATTTAACAAATTCACACAAACTTTGTATGTTGCTAATTAGTAAAACACATTGGTGAAGATGAAGCTTGACTTGGAAGCGTCCAAGTTCGAGTTCATTGAGAAGGTTAAAATTTCTGAGAAGTCCAACAAGTACTACTTCAACTATATTTACATATTTACAACTAATAATGAGCAAACCTTTGTTTTGAGGAACACATAGATCTTAAATGACTAGGGCTAGGAGCTCTGTGAGTTGCAGTGCAACGAGTTTAACTATTTGAGCCAGTTTTACGACCGTTTTGACGTTTCTCAGGCCATTAAGGTGCAATATGATGTGTCCGAGGTCCCAGAATCCGAGGTAGATGCTGAGAAGTACCCGATCTTGTCTGAGCTCATCAAAACCGACTACAACAAGATACAGAATCTCAACCAGCTCTCCTTCGTTGGTAAGCTCTTCAAATCAGAGCCTTCATCCACCCCAGACCTCACATTCACTTCCAGAATTGTCGAGGCGCTCATTGTTGGTGATTGCCAGGGCCGCGTGATGCGTTACGATTTATTCCAGCTAGCTTTATTTAAGCCCGAGAACTTCACCCAGGTGCAAACCATTCAAAAGTACCCCATTTTCAGCCGCAAGCTCTATATTGCCCCAACCTTCATCTTCCAAACCTCCTCACGTGAGGACCAGGTGTACAAGATAACAAAACTCGTCCCCTACCAAGCCCAGAATTTCAAGCAGAAACAGACCATATTCGGCTACTACAAATAACTGCTCGAGTTCCAGCTGAAACTGTTCGTTAACCAGTTCACCGCCTTCAAAAACGCTTCCAAGAACCCTTCAGAGCTCTTCAACTTCGACCTCCCGATTATAAAAACCGTTTTTGATCAATTAAAGAAAGAATGCCTCAAAGTTCAGGGCCTAAAATTACCAATGCTCAAAATCGGGCAGAACTATGCGTGCTTTGACGCCTCAGGACACTCGTCCAGCGTTAACTTCAACTTCAGCAACCAAATGGTGGGCGGCTCCACCGTTTGCATGGGTACTATCAAGGCCGGATGCGCGAGCGGACACAACTTATTCATAGGCGGGTAC